>CM038215.1:105187430-105274260 GCA_021442155.1 Cymbidium sinense
AGCCTCATGGTTTTAAAATGCACTTAGGTGGTGTTAGCTGACAGCCTTCTCCAAGCAGGTTGTAAGTCCATAAAAGTCAGGAATATGCTAGTTCCCTCAGGTGAAGAGAATGGACAATGATTTCCAAGGATAGAACTAGGTCGAGCATCTAACATGTGTCAGAAGCACTTGTATACTAGGTTCTAAAGCATCCTTTTAGGAATAAGTCTTCAACCCTATGCATTTCTGCAGTCTTGTGTTGTTAGAATCTAAGCTCTGGATTCCTAAGAAAATGATAACTCAAACTCTAAAATTAAATCCCAAATTTGAAGCCCAATCATAGGATAGTTGAAATGTCTACTGGGTATCCCAGTATCAATAAGCATTTTCTACTCTTTCCCATTTAACTCTTGAAAATGACTCTCTCCAATTTGGACCTCTCCCAATTGAATTTCCAAAAATCAATCCTTGAAAGCTACCTTAGTAGTCTTTAGGAATAATCATTTATTTCTTTAATCGAGAGTATTCTTAGGAAGAGACCCTTCCTAAGATATAATTAACTATAAATGCTTGCCATTATAGGGAACCATGATCCTAGGATAAAATAAACCCTATTCTAACTTTTCATGTAGTTCAGGGGAAAATACTCTAGTACACGAAAGACCCATTAGCCTTAGGAGTCTTTTATTGAAATGATCGAATCCAATACATGAGAGAATGTTTATCTTTTGAGATAATATGTTTATTCCTTAATGTCATATTTGGTCATCTAAATAAAATATTCTTAAACTCTATGTGGTGTCATTTCTTTTCTCTATTCCAGAGAAAACTCCAACCAACCCAAGCAGTTATATTAATAATTTGGACTTAGCACCTTGCACATGGGTAACCAAGTCCACATATCCTAATTTGGACTATGCTTAGGGGCTATGCAACCTGCACAGCAAAAGCCATTATAGTTTTTTTATTTTATTACATCGGCACCTTAAGCACAATCCCCTATAGAAGACATGATTAGTCTAAGATCACCCTATCATCAAATCTATGCACATACACCCTAACATCCAGTCTAAAATATTACACCACAAAATAAAATCATGCATCAAATCATGCACCGCCCTAACATAGAGCTAGAAGTGGTGACTTAGCTTAATGTGTGTGCCATTTATGGTATGTGTGGCTTGTCCTAGCTAGGCTTTAGAGTTATGATTTGCTAAGTGTGAGAGGTTTAATTTATAAAGGGTTGATTTTTCTTTAAGTAGTTTAGTTAATTCGGGAAATTTTACTTAATGTTTTCTCTTATTTCATGTAACCTACACTTAGCAACTAAGTGTTATAAAGAGAAGAAAGAGAGGGACAGTATCTCTTTTATCCCTACCTTAGGTGATTTCTAAGATAAATTGATTAATGAATTTATTTTAATGAATGGTTTATTATGTGTTTTATGTGTTTTAATTAATCCTAAGTATAAATTTGCTCCAAATAGCCTTATTCAATAAGAAAGACATCTTAGGATTTGTTAGAGTGGATTACTATTACATAACACACACCCATTCATTTCTTTCTACCATGAATACCATGCATATGAATAATCCTAAGTATACCTATATATGCAATGCAAATCTTAGCACACTTTGATGATGAATGCAAAGAGATGTGATTTGAAACTTTGGATATTCCATTTGTTAATTGGATCATTAATGCATGTCTTTCCTATGTAGAAAAGAGGGATTTTTCATCCATTAGCTAAATGCACATCCGCATGTATAAAAGTTATAAGTGAGATGGGTCTATTATTTTTTTTTTTAGGGTACAAGACCTACTTAGGCTACTTAAAGAAATAGTGCCCCCTTTTGATATCGATGGAGGTCTCAATTTGTTATTAATATTAATAATAAAAATCATCGCATAATAAGATACATTAAAAAATATTACAAATATTAGCAAAAAGAAATAGTGCATCATCAGTAGCATTTGGTTTTATTTAGAATAATTAGGTTAATTTTATGTTTTGATTAAGTTAAGGTATGAATTAAATCCATTAATTATCCCCACATACCACTTTATAATTTTTCCAAGTAATTATAATGAAAATGATATAGCCACATAAAATTAAATTAGTAATTGCCAAGAAATGAAGGGGATAATGTAATTGGCTCACAATTATTGGTTAATTAAGCTAAAATTAAGTACTTTTATAACCCTCCACATGTAGTTTGATTATAATTGTCATTGGAATTCTCTTAGGTTAAAACCTAAGAATCTATCAAGAATTGATTGAGTTCTAGAATGATTTGTTTTGAATTTGATTAATTAAACTATTTAATGAAGTGATTAAGCCATTAATTTGTAAATTGATCAAGTGTTATCCAAATGAAATAAACTTATGGGAAAAGATTGGAAAAGAGGTCTTAATCTCATTCTCTATGTTCATTCACTTTTATGATTAGCCAACTTAATTAATGGACTCATTACTATTTAACATGCTTTAATTATTTAATTAATTAAGAGAGGATTATGAAACAAGCAATTTTCTAATTAATCAAGCAATAAATTTCAAGAAAATTATGAGGCGAGGTCATTCCAGTCAATCCGTTTGTAATTAATTACTAGAACAATTAGAGAGTAATTAGCTTAAATACATTTTCAATAAAACTTAAATTGAGTCAAATTTACTATTTAAAATTAATTGATTTTAATTTTATATTATCATCCTCTGAATTACCTTTAAAATGACTATTTATTTGTATTTTTTGGATTTTTTTACAATTAATTTTGAATTTTAAAAGTTTCATAATTAAAATTGGATTAGTTAAGCCTAATTACACTCTTAATCTCATCAGGCCACATGGTGGCTGACACGGCGTGATTTCCATGTATCGTGATGGGATTGGTTATTTAAGTTGTCACATCATTTGAGTCGGAATGGCGATAAATCGCTTTTAATCATCAGATCATGGTCATTTAATCCACGACATAGAGGAAATCGGTGAGATCTAAAGTCAATTTGTGATGATCGATTCGATCACGAATAGATGGTCCATGATCTATCTTCTCGGCGGTGAGAGGATGTCATATCGATCATCACTGATCGAGCTCAAAGCTCGAATGGAGCTCAAATTCATCCACACCTTTGAGGAAGCACAAGCAACATATCAAATGGTAGATCATGGTTATTTCACAAAGGACAAGAAAATTTTACTCTAAGGTTGGTTTTAATGGCATACCCACCGAAACGATGGATTCAAACAATTGAGGAAGCTTCATTTGGATGAAACAAAATGTTGAGCCACCGCGCTTTGATTCATATAGTTAAAGAAACCAATCCACGGTGTGGTGGGCTTTGATCAACTCTAGCTTTGGTTGTCGAAAGCTGATTTGATTCAACTTTCTTTGGTCCAAGGATGGTGTTTGCAAGGTTAATTGAACTTTGGTTGAGAATTGGGTGAATTGAGCTTGGGATTGATCTCCCCTATTCTGATTTTGAGTAAAATCGAGAAACATGAAGCAAGGAAGCTCAGGAATGGCTAAAAAAAGTTTGGGGAGGCTTCGATTTGATTTCTGGAGCTCTAAGGAATGAATCTCTTTTGTTTGAGCTTGGCGAGAATGAGGGGTATCTCCCCTCCTTGGATCAGATGGTGGATGGCTGATTTGTCATTTTGGCTCAGTGGCTTAGATCATAAGGCTTAGGAAGGTTTTGGATTTGAAATTGATCATGGGTTTTAATCATCTAGAATTGGAGTTGGATTTGGAATTGATTTGATTTGAATCTTCTGGGATTGGAATTGAATTTGGAGTTGATTTTGGATTTGAGAAACACAATTGAGTTGGGATTAATTTGAGATTTTAGTAAATCAATTGAGTTGGAATTGATTTGAGATTTTAAAAAAATCAATTGAGTTAGAATTGATTTGAGATTTGATTTGGATTGGTTTGAAGGAGTGTACATGGGCTGGATTTGAGCTATATAGTAAGTGGTTGCCTTAAATTTCTAATGCATAGCCTAATCCTATGATAAACCCCTCTAAGTCTCTAGGATTAGGTTAAGTGTTCACCTAATCACTAGAAGTGTCTCAAGACTAAGGAACTCTTAGTGTCTAGAGGAGTCCTATGTCTAAAATGGAGAAGTTGAGAGCTCACTCCAAAAGTGAGGTCAACACACACACATAACCAATCATCACAAGCAAAGATACTTTCACAAAATTTTAAAAATACACAATCAAAACCTTTTCATAGCATATCTAAATTTGCTAATAAAGGTTTTCCAAATAAAAATTCTTAAACAAGACACAAAATACAAATATCTTCAAAAGTCTCTCCAAATATTTGAACCTCGCCCAACCTACTTAAATTGGTTAAGTATGGGTTATAAATCAAAATTATATCGCAAAGTCTCCCCTCCAAATATCAAAAATATCTCCAAAATTCAAATGAATCACACTTAGCATACCTAGATTTGTTAAGAGTGAATTCGAATTCCAAACTAAGTATAGAAATCTATGATTGAAGATAAACATCAAAGCAAGGGTCTAACTTGAATCTTATTCTGTTTACAATTAGTTAGTCAAGCTTCCAATTGGTGATCATGGCTCAGCAAGTTCATCTTCTCTTTCTTTTGGTGTAGGGCCTTGGATCAGCCAATCTCACCATGTCAACTTGAACGATATTTTGGCCATGGATTTGAGGGGGACCGCATTACTTGTGAGGGGGCAGTCCTCACCACCGTCAGTAGGGATGAGATGGCGGGACAGACGCCACTCATCCTCTTGGATATCCCATCTAACTCTGAGTTTTCTCTGCAAAAGAGGAAGGTCTCAGTGGTTCCCACACCCCATCCAGTGATAGTTTTAGCACCTGCCCTTCTAGTTGTCCCTGCCATAGCTCAGTGATACTACCTCCTCATTTGTCACCCTAAAGGGGAAAGCTATCTTAGCCTCTGAGATAGTCTCCTCCACTTTCGAGGTAGGTACTAGTTCCTGCTCTACCTTGTTCACTCATATTCAGTGCCACAATAAAAATTGAAAGATTAAGTGAGAGCACGGCGGCAAGAGCTTGATGCTTCCCATGTAGCCGAGGAGGGTTCTCTCCATGAGGTCTCTCCACTTGAGTAGTAACAAGTTACACCCCCTCTCGACCTCAGACAAGAGGAAGATTATCGGAGGATTGCTGTTTCTCCTCCACCACTAGCATACCATGACACACTGGTTAGGGAGCATAGGAGGCCATATTCCAGAATTAGGACTATTCTATGCTAGGTCGGTAGAGTATACGGACGCTCAAAGTCTGATACCTTGTTTGACTTATGATCATTGATCCCTAGGAGTGTTAGGGGTCATATTTATAGAGAGAGAGAGAGCCATGGAGGCTCGAGTATGCTCGAGCGGCGGAGAAGCGGGTATGCGGCGTTAAATCTCCGTTCGATGTATTTTCTTGATTGGCCCCATCAAAGCCGATCATTGATAAGATTATTCGGTAACTCACATGCGGAGATCTCCATTGAGGGTGTCGATGTTGCCATCACATCGTTCCCCTCGCGTTCACCATCTGACTCCAGTACCACTCCAAGGTTTAGAAGCCCCCATCAGGAGATACCCCTCGGTTATCGCTTCGGTCAAGGATCCCACTCCATCCATTCCACCTATTGAGGAGAGATCAGCTCCCACGCCCCTCCACCTCCCTATGGGTTAGCGAGTGGCGACCCAAGAGCATCGTCAATGCACCACCTCCACCACAATATACATAGATAGAAAGAGGGGACACATATACCATCCCCATGATAGTTGATCCTTCCGGTGAGGGAGCCATGATAGTAGGCATTGTAATTGCATTGAGAGGAACACGTCGTAGCTAGTAGTCATGGGGTTTTATCTCGGCTAGCATAGCATATCGATCACTAGATGACATATTAGCCAACTTTGCCAAGAAGAGATAGATTTTTGGGAGTGGTCGCTCCGATCAGGATGGGGATAGGGTTAGCTTCGATCCCAAAGAGGTTGACATGTTGGATGACACGGCTGAGGTCCACATGGTTGATACTCAGGCATCCTACAACGGGATCAGACTAGCCAAGAAGGTGTTGTGCTCGAGGAGGGTGACACTTCTCACTCAACTCAGCACCTCCTTCACCAGTTCAGGCTGAGGGATGATCATATTGATCATATGGGGAAGAAGATTGAGGAGTTGATGGCAATGTGCAATTGCAACTCACCCCAATTTCACCTTCTCCTATGATGACCATCCAGTTGGTACATACCTTGAGCATCCTAAGTGCACTCTTTCACGGGGCGTGGAAGTTTGCATAGGAAGGTTACTGATGGCACCTCCATGCATGAAAAGGATATCAAGCACATGGTAGAGCGAGGGAAGGAAGCGATGCAAGCAGGAGCTCATCTATTCTAAAGTAGACTATACCACGAGGAATTTGATATAGTTCAATACCCCAAGGGTTTTGTGCCGCCTTCCTTCAAAATATTTGATGGTAGTGGGAACTTGCATTAGTATTTTGCATATTTCAGAGCCAGTTGCTATAACGCCGGTGGTAGCAACGCATTGTTGTTCAGACTTTTCGTCAGCAGCCTAGTAGGGGTTGCATTTGACTGGTATGTCGAGTTTCCCAACAGCTTGGTAGGACTTTTATTGAGTAGGAGCACCTCTTCATCAAGAGGTTTGTTGGAGCCCATCAAAGAGTAATTATAGGTGATCTTGTTGTAATGACACAAGCTCCCAACGAGTCCCTTGTTGATTATATTCTCAGGTGGCACAACCTGAGCATGAAATGCGAGCCGCTGCTGTCCGAACAACATGTCATTGAGATTCTTCTCAAGAATATTCATGGTCTGGTCACCTTCATGCTTAAGGTCTTTACCATCTAGACATTTGAGAAACTAATTAACAAGGCTGCTAGCCTACAAGAAGAGGCCAAACAGTTGCCCTTTCCCAACAAATCATCTCGGCCCAAGCCACAGATGGTGTTCAAGAAGAAACCAAGGACAATAGGATAAAGGGAAGTAGCTAGCCAGAGTCTAGTAGGAGAGACCCTAAGCTTAGCAGCCTCCTTTGCCACCTCTTTCGCCACCACCATGGCCATCATATCAGCCTCCTCATCCATCACAACGGCCATTCCCACCCATTTAGCCTACTCAACAACGGTATTCTTACCCCAGTAGTTATTACCCACCCACTCTTGTTGATAAATTGAATAATCCATATTCATTCAAGAGGGAGGTAGTTAGGAAAATTCTTAAGAATCTCTTAAAGAAACCTGACTTTTAGTTACCATAGCCTAGGAGGCCAGAGGAAGTGAGCAAGAGTGATGATCATAACTATTGCCCTACCACTGCATGATTAGCCATGTCTTAGAGGATTGAATTACATGTAAGGACTGGCTTGAGCGTAGCTACAGGTAAGGCACCATAGTTATCCCCAAGGAATACTTATTAGAGCAGCCTTCCAATTCTATTAGAGTAATTCTTGGGGAAACCTGCAATCCTCTTAAGATAAAAGAAGGTTGGGATATTGCCTTATCCCAAACCTCTAAGAAAGTAGTTTCTAAAATTAATAAACTCTCTTTACAGGTGCCTGATGCAGCTCAAACCTCCAACACCAAGGAAGGTTAGCAAGTTTCCAAAGATAACTTGAAGAAGATGACAGCCCAGCAGTAACAGCAACAATTCACCTTACTTGCCCTGGATAGCCTAGTAGCCCAACCACCGTCCGAGTCTAGCACTCCATCCATAGTTGCAGCTATTACTTCTTCTTCCACTAGCTCCTCTTCTACCAGTAGGAACATTGTATTAGTGGATAAGGGCATTAAATCCCTTATCCCACTTACTTTATTAGATTTCTATCATGTACGTATACCTAAGAAGAAATCAATGAAGAAAGCTTTCACTTACATCTTGTCCACTTCTGATACTTCAGATTTTATTCCTCTCAAAAACTCTCCAAAGTCTACAAAATAATAATGGTAGCTCAAGTCATTATAATCCACTCTCCTTTGATTCAGAATCAGACTTTCCTTTTTTAAATCAAATCAGGTTCACCTCTTGATATTGACTTGGAGTCAACTGACTCTGAGGATCCCATAGGACAAGCTATAGGTATACCTGATGGAAAGGTAGAACTTTCCACAAGTTCATCATTCCATGAAGTCACTGAAGTCAACCTGTAGTGGCAAAGTTCTACCTCCTAAGGTAGCACCTCTTGATAAGGGTAAACAAGTCATTGGTTCTAGTGTGATATCCCCTCCAGAGGATGCTCCACCCATGGATATGCTTGTAGAGGACCAAGTCAAAGTTTATTATAACATTCTAGCACATCTAAGAAAGTTTCCAGCTAAGTTAAGCATATATGATGCCCTTATCTTATCCAAAGAGATGAGGGAATCTCTAGTCAAGGATCTTCTTGACAGATATATACATTTGACCTTATCAAAGAGGAGACACACTCAAAAGATATCTTAGGAGTTACATTCAGTGATGAAGACTTGATTCTAGGAATGACTAAGCACAACCCTCTTTATATTACATCAGACGTTGACAGATACATGATATCAAGAGTTTTTGTTCACCAAGGTGCATCAATCAACATTATGATTATAAGAACCCTTGCCTACTTGAAGATTGACATCTCTAAACTCTGAAAGGAGAGGATGATGATGAGAGGATTCAATGAATAAGATGAGAGGGTCTTAGGCTCTATAGTGCTGTCATTAGAGATAGATGACTGGAAGACTGAAGCCAAGTTTCATATCATAGTCTTGGATACATCTTTCAATGCTTTGCTTGGGAGACTATGGATACATGAGAACAAATTCCATTCTCTACATCACATCAAGTAATGAGAGAGGTGGAATTGCATGGCCAAAGGAGATCTTAAGCCCTTCATAGTTCATGTGGTCGGGATATATGAGGATGCAGCCTATTTTTTTCCCCAAATCCAATAAGTCCATTATGGTGAATCTAGTCAAGATTCCCAAGAGGGACAAAAAGAAATAAAAGAAAAAGAAAAAGAAAAAAGGGAAAGAAAAAGAAAATAAAAGAGAGCGAGACATGGACTCAGAAGAAGATATAGAGCCTGACATTAGATTTCACCCACAGTTCGTTACTCCATTCGAACATATGGGTAGGATGACCTGACCTCCACCAAGTAGAGACAGAGGATAGTTCAGAGGCATCCCCTGAGATGGAAAGCCTCCCTATAGCCCACCCAATAGGAGGTATGCCCCAGCCACCAGGAATACACTTACTATCCACATAGACTTAGAATCTAGTTCAGAGGATGAGTCTTATGTGGTTAGCACACCAGCCAGCTCTTCTCAGCGGTGGATCCCTTTCTAATTGACATTAAAGTGTGACAGTGATGAAGACTGGGCTCTAAAGCAAAGAATAAATGTATCCAAGTCTGCATATGAGTCAATCAGGAGTCAGTTGGGAACCTTAGCTCTAACCCCACTTTCATCTTAGAAAGTTGAGGGTTTGGTAGTTAAGGAGGCCCCTAAGTCTTCCATAGATGGGAGAGTTCAAAGGTTCTTTTTGGGAGCATCATCCTCAAGTCAAGAAGCTGATGTAGAACTTGAGGATGATTCATATAAAAATTTAATACAATTGCCTTTTGATTGGTATTCACCTTATGTTCTTAATTTAACAAAGAAGGAATTAATACCACATACTTGGTCAAATCATAGTCAAAATATGGAAGAATGAATGCAAAAGCTCTCAATCAAGACCGGACTAGGATTCTATGGTGGGTCCACAATGATGACAATCATTGCTTAGTTATCACCAATCATTTAGAATATGATAGGTTCTTTTCAAATCATGCTAACTCATATGAGGAGGTGTGTTTAGAAATCTCAGATGATCCAAATGACTTTGAAGTCAAAGATGCACCCGAAATTTGAACAAAAAATCAAGTCAACCATTGATGAACTTAAAGAGATCAACGTAGGAACTGAAGACAATCCATGTCCGACATGCCTCAGCTCTTTGTTGAGTGATACCAAAATCGATCGCTTAGTTAAGCTATTGACTGAGCTTAAGGACTACTTTACATGGAGTTATTAAGAAATGACTAGTTTGTCTCTTAATGTAGCAGTCCATAAACTAGTAATAGAACATAATGCTAACCCTATCAAGCAAGCTCCTAGACGCATGTGATTAGATATTAAATAGTAGGTCATTTCTGAAGTCAAGAAACTGATCGATGCTGGTTTTATTATGGAAGAAAAATATTCTACCTGGTTGGCCAATGTCATCCCAGTTAAGAAAAAGAATGGCCAAATTTGCATATGCGTCGATTTTAAGGACCTAAATAGGGCATGTCCAAAAGATGAATTTCCACTACCAATACTAGAACTGATGATGGACATTGCCTCATCTCATGCAGTCTTCTCTTTCATTGATGGCTCATCTAATTATAACCAAATAAAGATGGCCCCTGAAGATGAAAGAAATACTACGTTTCAAACCTCGATGTAATCTTTTGATATAGGGTCATGCCTTTCGCCTTAAAATGCTAGTGCATAACTAGATGGCCATGACTCAATTTTAAAGAACTCATTCATCATCAAGTCAAATGTTACATCAATGATCTTATAGTCAAAAGTAAAAGAAAGAAGACCATCTCTTTGACTTGAGTAGTTTTGAATGGTTAAAACAATTTAACCTTAAAATGAATCACCTAAAGTGTGCATTCAGAGTAGTTTCAAGAAAATTCCTTGGGTTTATTGTCCGACACTGTGGAATAGAAATCGATTCGGAGAAGATCAAAGTGAATTAGAAATGCCCCAAAAAGTCTAACTCAACTGGATCATTTCATATCTAAGATGCTTAATTTTCAACCCGGGAAGATGCGATTCTCATTCTTGGGATGTCAAGTTCAAGTCGGATGACAAGTGTCAACATTCCTTCAAGACATCAACTACTAATGACGCCAAGTTCTAGCCCTATCCCAAGCCGCTACTATATCACATTAGACCACTCCTTAGCATTTTGTTGGCTCAAAAACCAATGATGAAGGAAAGGAAAATGCACTCTACTATCTTAGTCATCGTCTAATCCCTATTGGCAAATTACCCACCCATTAAAAGCACCACTAGCTTTAATCTTTGCATCCCAAAGCTATAGTACATGCTTCTCATAAGGTGAATCTGATCTCTAGGATCAAACCACTGTAATATCTAATGACATGACCAATGCTATCCAAATGGTTGGCGCATTGTTCCATGATTTTGTCACAGTTTGACATCACTTTCGTACCACTCTGTGCGGTGAAAGGACAAGCACTAGTGGATTTCTTAGCAACACACCCACTTCCTACTGATTCCTTGCTTAATGATGACCTCCCCAATGAAAAGATTATGAACTTAGAGGACACTAGCATTCACCACTGGGAGATGTATTTTGATGGTGCAGCTTCCTTTCAAAAAGGAGAAGAACCATGATCTACTCTTCCAGGAAAGGCAGAATAGTTCTCCTAACTCCAAACCATGATACGATGAGATTCTCATATCATATGTCCAATCTATGCACCAACAATGAAGCCAAATATGAGGCTTTGATTGCTGGTCTGGAGTTAGTCATTGCACTATGCATCCAAAATATCAACATCTTTGAGGAGTATCAGTTAGTCATCAACCAAATTGTTGGGTCTTATAAGGTTCAAAAGCCTAAACTCCATCACTATCATAAGTACACCATGGAGTTATTGGCTCAAATCTCAGAGGTTACCATTTACAGGATTCCTCAAGGAGAGAACACAGTAGTAGATGCATTAGCCAAGCTTGCCAAAGAGTTGGCATGTCTCGAAGATGAGTCCATACCAATAAGGGCCCAAAATAGACAAGTCTTATCTCTTGTTGATGTTGAACTCATCGAGAGACTCTCTCTTGAAGGGGAGGTTATTGTTGCCAAAAAGGATGAGGAGTTGGATTGGAGACAACCATTCACAAATTATCTAAATATAGGCAAACTACCTCAAGAGAAGTCACTAACAAATCAGGTGAAGTAGAGAGCCCTTTCATACGCTCTCGTGGATGGTACCTTGTACCAGCGGTCCTTCGATCATATGTGGTTACGTTGTCTATACAAACACAAAGCCTCTAAGATCATGACCAAGGTGCATTTAGGTTTATGCAGAGCGCATCAATCTAGTCTGAAGATGAAAGCCAAGATCAAAAGACTAGGATATTACTGCCCTCGATGATCACAGATTGCATGGACATAGTTAGGAGATGCCACCAATGTCAGCTGCACGGTGTGGTCCTTCACCAATCTCCCAACATTCTACATCCAACATTAGCCTCATGGCCATTTGAGTGTTGGGGTACCGAAATTGTGGGCCCGATCGATCCTCCTTCTTCCAAGGTCATCGGTTCATTCTAGCCATACTACTTTTCCAAGTGAGGCAATCCCACTCGAGAAGTCACAGCTCATGTGCTCCGGTTTTAGAACCATATATATATAGGTTCAGGGTGCCTTGATGAATTATATTCGATAATGGTACTACATTCAAGAGCACTAAAATTAACATCTTTGCCCATAGACATAGAATAGATTGGAGATACTCTACCATCTACTACCCGAGAGCAAATGGCTTAGCAGAAGCTTTCAACTAAACTCTCATCCAAATATTAAAGAAGACACTTGATGATAACAAGTGATAGTGGCATGATTAGTTGAAGCCTTGTGGGCTTATCGCACCATATACAGAACTTCAACTCAATCTACTCCTTTCTCCTTAGTGTATGGGTCCAAAGTAGTTCTACCATTAGAAGTCCAACTCCCATCATTAAGGATAGTTGTGGGTAGTAAGATCACAATGGAGTAGAATGTCAAGTTGTGGTTAGAAGAGCTTGAAGGTTTGGAGGATAGACACCTCCTAGCATGCCAGAACCTTAGGTTGTACAAAGCCAAAATGATTCAAGCTCATAACAAGTTGGTCCGTCCTAGAGCTTTCTAAGTAGGAGAGCTTATTTTAGTTCTAAGAAGACCAATTGTTGCCCGTTGAAAGATGGGAGGCAAGTTTGAACCCACTTGGGAATGCCCTTTTGCCATATAGAAGGCCTACCAAGGAGGATCTTATCAACTTATAAATTATAAGGGAGAGTGCCCTATGCTTTCAATCAACGGGCTCTACTTAAAGAAATATTATCCATAAATCTTATTTCCAAATCAATTATCAATAAATTTTCATTAGTCTCAAATTCCATCTATTTATAGTTGTTGAGGAATATCTTTGCTTGTGAATCCGCCATAACGCGCTTAGGATAGGTGTCGGTTGACCACATTTTTAGGATATGTTCACAACCCCCTTCATCTTAGACATAGGACTTCTCTTAGATTTTAAGGGATCCTTAGTCTTAAGACACATCTAATGATTAGGTGGATACTCAACCTAGCCCTATAGATTTAGAAGAGTTAGCCATAGGAATAGGTCATGCCTTAGGGGTGTTAGGAAAATCTCACCCATAGCTTGAACCATATTCTTACTTCCTTCCTCCAAGTCAAACTCCAAATCAAATCAACATCAAACCTAAATCTTCTAATTGATTTTCTCCAAACTCAAATCAATGCCACATGATTGAAATCCATGATTGAAATTCCAAGTTCAAAATCCTTCTTAAGTCCTTTAATCCCATCTTAAGGACTTAGCCTAAATCATCTTTAAATCAATTCAAATTCATGATTTTTTCCCATAACCCATTTATATTCTCATTTATATTTACATATATAAATGAAATATAAATTCAAATCAATCAAATCAAATTCCAAATATTTCTTAAGTCCTTAATTCCCTCTTAAGGACTTAGCCTAAATCATCTTCAAATCAATTCAAACTAAAAAAAATTTCTCACAACTTATTTATATTCTTATTTATATTCACATATATAAATAAAATATAAATTCAAATCAATCAAATCAAATTTCAAAATTTAAATTCCAATTCCAAATCTTGCCTAAGCCCTTTGATTTTCTTTTATGGACTTAGCCTAAATCAATTCAAATTCAAGATATTTTCTCATAACTCATTTATATTCTCATTTTTATTCACATATATAAATCAAATATAAATTCAAATCAATCAAACTAAATCTGAAATTCAATTTTAAGTTCAAAATCTTTCCAAAATCCTTTATTTTCCTCTTAAGGACTTAGCCTAGATCATGTTCAAACCACTTCAAATCTTATATTCACATATATAAATGAAATATAAACTCAAACAATCAAAACTAACTCCAAAAATCAAACCCAAATTCAATCAAAATCCAACCTAAGCCTTTCAAGTCAAATTCTTGAGCTTAGCCAAATCAACTTCAAATCAAGCCAATCCCTTGATTTTTCTTCATGATTCAATCAATCTTTTAATCATGAATCCAAATATTTCAATCACTTAACCAAAACTCAATTCAAAAATTAAACCCAAGTCAAACTCATGTTCACCCCCTTTGAACTTGAAATTGTCAAATGAATCAAAACCCATTTGACTTCAAACCACTTGCAAATGGATTTATATTTCAATCATAAGTCCATATGTGAGTACAATCAAACTCAAATCAAGCTTTGACCAAGCCATTTGACCCACCTAGGCTCACTTGACCGAAAGTGACCTAAAGTACCCTCATGAGCAAAATTCTAATCCTAACAAATTGGATTTGAACTATGCCCACCTAAGCCTCTCATCATGATCAACAATCATCATGAGATGATCAATCACTCAAATTGGGTCAAACTAAGTCAAACCTAAAGGTTGACCAAGTCAATACTTTGCCAAAATGAAACCCAACATAGCCAAAATCCACCATAGGACAAATTGATTGGAACCAATGATCTAAGTTCATTCATGATCAATGTTTAAACTTGAACCAGTCAACATTTGAGCCTAACCTATCCCAATTGGTCACTTGACCCAAGTCGACCCAACTTGACCTAAAAAGTCAAAATGTGTTAAAACTTGATCTAAGCCAAATTAATTGAAACCAATGGGTCAAGTTCATTCCAAAATGATTGTTGAACTTGACCAATGCCTCAATTGGCCAACTAGACCCAACCTAAACCAATTGACCATGAACCCAACTTGACCTAAAAGGTCAAATTGAGCCAAATTCAAACTTAACCAAAATTTATTGGAAACAAAGATACCAATCCCTTTCATATGACCAACCAAACCTAAACCTACCCATGACCTAGCTCAAATAGGTCAAATGGGTCAAATTTGTCAACTTGGCCCATTTGACCTAAATGAAATCAAATGAACCAAATTCAAACCTAAACCAAATTGAATCAAACCAAAGCCACCAAAACATTTCAAATGGTCATATGAACTTGACCCAACCCTTGGTTTGGCCCAATTTGACCATTTGGTCAACTTGACCCAAGTTGACCCATTTTGACCTAAATGGGTCAACATAAGCCAAATCACATCAAACCAACTCCAAATCCAATGAAACTTGGCCAAACCTATTTTCTCATCATATCAAACATACCCAAACTAAAATTAAGGTCAAATGACCATTTTAGTTCTAGGCCATAGGGTAAATTTTTGGCTAATTCCACTTGGAATTTGGTCAAATCCTCTTCATAACCACTTAGCACTCTTTTAGTGGATCAAGTGAACACTAGGGAGTGTGGTGCACCCAACCCAATGGGTTTGGGTTAGCCCAACTAAGACCAATGGCCAAACTAACCACTCCATTGAAATGGCCACATGGAAATCATCCTTCCACTCAATTCAAGCACATGGCCACCTCACCCACTCCTTCTCTGGCCAAAATTGAACCACATGCAATTCAAAATAGCCTAACCAACTCATTGCATGAGGTGTATTGGATCAAAATGGCAAGGAGGCTTGCGGATCCCGATCCTTCAAGGGGGAGATATACTCCCCCTAATTCAATTCAATCTTCACTCTCCCTTAGTCGATTGAAGCATAGGAACTCAGAGCAAGCCCTAATTAGTCTTCCAAGCTTCCTAGAGAGAGTTTGAAACTTGATTTTCTCATTTTCATCACTTGAAAATAGGGGAGCTCCACAAAAAATTAAATTTACTCCACACTCAACATCAACCCAATTCCTTCTTCAAGCTCCATCAGAGGACAAAGTCAAACTTGCCCAAGCTCTTTCCCAAGCTCCAAAGGCAAGGGAGGATCCAATTCGATCAAGGTCAAGCTCAAGGCAAGGAGGAGTTGACCCATAGAAGCATCTACTAAATTTTAAAGCCTCCAAACTTCAGCAAAGCTTCATCTCAACAAGACGAAGCTTCTCTAAGGGAATCGAGCGTCGATGATCACCTCCAACATGGTAATCCATTTTTTCGAGCTTAATCTAGCCATAGTGTGGAGCTTTATGAAAGAAAGTTTAATCCCATGGGATTTTAGCATTAGATATGATCTACATTGCATGATGAAGGTGTGGGCTAAATTTTAGCCCAATCCAAGCTCAATCGAGCTCGGATCATGGCCTAGAACATGGACGGATCTCCTTGCTCACAAAGAGTGGCATAGATGAATCTCTAGCCATCCATCCACGCATTTTGCATGGACGGTCGAGATTAGAACACGTAGCCTCCCACATTTTTCCCCTCTGATCCGCGGCTTTAATCTCAACCATCCGATCCTTGATCGATGGGAGAGAAAGCTCGTGCCACGCCTACGATGTGATGAGTTAAAAGCAATCTCATCATGCCATGGAAAGCGCATGTCGGCCGCATTAACAGGGATTGATAATATAAGTAGGGATTATTTAATTTCTAATTAATCACCAAATCTTTCTAAATTCATATCTAAGTGTAGGAAAATCATAAAAATATGAAGTAAATTACATATAAAAGATAATTGAACATAGAATATTTTAAAATTAATTTTTATTGATTTTAAATAGTTCTTTTCTCTGAATTTAGGTTTTATTGGGAATGTTAATTTGTTAATTACTCTTTAATTACTCCACTGATTAATCCTAAACTTTTTGTGCTTAATTAGTAGGATGACTCCTGCCTCCCCTAATTTTCTTTGATTTATTAGGGGCTTAATTAGGAGAATTGCTAGTTCATTTTTCTTTACTCCATTGTAATTAGCTTATTAAGGCATAATTAGTGTTCTAACCCTCGATTGAGTCAATTAAGTTTTGATTAAGTGAATGTGAGGTTTAGGAAATAATTTTGGAATGCTTTCCATATTCCCTAAACCCCCTTTTCTTCCTTAATCCATCCTTAATTAAGGGTTAATTCACTAATTACCCCCTTAATTAATTTCATAAAATTCTAAAACTTTTCAGAACTCAATTAATCTATCTTGGGTAGATGCTTAGGTGTTCAAGAGCCTAAGTACAATAAGAAAATTAAAACTCAACTCACATGTGTGAGGGGAGGTTATGAAATTACTTAAATTAAAACCCTTAGTTTAATTAATCATTAATCATGAGCCAAATTACATTAGGACCTTTTCTTCTTAGGTGCATTGCAAATTTAAATTCCTTGTGAGATTTTATGTCATCTCATTAGCTCATAATTATTTGATTAACTATGCTATGGTGGTATAGGTAAGGGGTAATTAACATGCTTAATTCATACCTTAACCTAAGCAACATATAAAAATAACCAACATATGTGGGAATGTGTTAAGAACAGAAAACACACCTCACATTTCCCTAATTAAATCAAACTCAAAACAAAACCAAACCTTCTTTAAAAATAATTTGATTTGCTTTAAGCTTTCTTATTTCATAAGATTGTCTTTAGAATCAATTAGGGTGAATTTGTTTACATGCTTTCATCATTTTAATTCTTTTCCAACATGCTAAATGTGTATGTCATATGAATTTCAAGCATTCATTCTTTTCAAAAATCAAAATAAAAGTGAAATGTTTCTTTTATGTCAAATTGCATGTTTTGGCTAAAGTAAAAATATGAATGGCTATTATCACTATTAAATTCCAAATAATTTTCAAAATATATAAATCAATTACCAAAGCTAAAAGTGTGTTACTTATATTTTATTTATAAGTTTGCATGTGAATATAAAAATGTTATATGTTTGCTTCCTTTCTTTCCTCTTAACATGGATTTGAATAAGATTTGCAAAGTGTATGGTTCTTTTAAAAGAACATAACACTTGGTCAAATATACTCTTATCCCCTTTTATGTTATAACCTAAGAAGGATCTTGATATTCACACATATAAATTGCATAAACAAAAATAAATCAACCAATATGAACTTTTGCATCCTTTCTTTTCCATTCATTTCTTTTGTACATATGCTTGTGTTTAATGAAAGTGGTATATTAGTCTGGACAACCCCAGGGTTGCAAGGCTTTAAGTATCTCTAAGTAGGTCATGTACCTTACATTCCTGGTTAATAATGGCATCGTACTCACTTATGCCTTTCATATATTCATGTGTGCATGTGAAAATTGGATAAGAAACTCTTTTTCTACTTAATGAAAATCATGCATCATAAGCATTCAAATTTTCTTAAGTAATTCACTTAGCATTCATCATAAAGTATGCTAAGCATTTCCATTTATATGTATAGATATGCTTAGGGTTCATTCATATATATGTTATACATGTTGGGAAAGAAATGAAGTGATGTGTGTTTTGTGATTTTAATTCACTTTACTTAATCTTAAAATGCCTTTCTTTTTGAATAGGTTTGTTTAGAGTTCATCTAAACTTAGGATTAATTTAAACACATAATAAACATTCACTAAATGAAACCAAACATGATTCTACTTTAGAAATCACTTAAGGTAGGGAAGGAAAGAGAAGTTCTCTTCTCTTTTCCCTCTCTTTATTTAATTATAGGATTCATTCAAAACAAAAAAATCCAAAATAAATCAGCCCAAATCAGTAAAATAACTTAAATGAAACCATCCTCTAAGTTGAACACTTTCACACTTAAAAAAAACAAACCCTAAAGCCATAGTTCATCATACCACACAAACATTCTAAAGCACACACATTAGATTAAGCCACCACTTCTAGCTTTAGGTTAGGGAATTGCATGGTTTGATGTTTGCTTTTATTTTATGATATATTTTAGTCTGGATGTTAGGGTGAATGTGTAGAATGAATGGCAGGATGATTTAGTCTAATCATTATTTTTCTGCAGGGGATTGCGCTTAAATGGCGCTGTAATAAAAATATAACTGCTTTTATTGTGCAGGTGCTCATACCCCTAAGCATAATACAATAGGTCAGGTGGACTTTATTACCCATGTGTGGGGTGCTAACTACAATATACATACTTGGGATTTGTATGGTTTGTTTAGCTAATCTCTATTTTGCAGGTGTTAACTAGATTTACTTTTCCTTTTCATGTATTTTTGCAATTAGGATTTTGGAATGATTGTTATTGGGGATTAGGATGAGTATTGGTCATAAGATCTCATCATATGCACCATGTGAAGCCTTCAAAGCAACCATCTTCCAACCATCTAAAAAAAGGAACCAAAGAAGAACAAATAAAAGAAGAAGAAAGAAGAAAAGAAGAATGAAGACATGAAGCTTGAAGACCCCCATAATAATGAATTCCTTGCTTAATTGTACTTAATTCATTTGTAATCCGGGTTGTATAAGGGTAGAGCTCGACTACCCAATTTGTTTTCAGGTTTGTGCGGTGGTGCCCGACCACAAATGAGCTCTTCTTCTTTTGTGTTAGCTTTATAAATTGATTGATGATTTGTTTAGTTTGTGCATTAAGATGGCATCTTTTCCTAGTTTCTTCCTTGCTTGATGTATGTCCTGGATGTGGATTCGACTCTTACGAAAATTAAATCTTCTACCAAATTTAATAATTCAAAATTAAAATAAAGAACTCATAACCTCACTTAAAGCTTAGGCTAAAAAAAATCAAGATAAAAGAATTAGCAATCCCTTAATTGGATGAGTTTCTTTTATGACATCATGCACAAATGCATATTGTTTTCACTCTTGATTGGAGGGCTTCCAACTTTGCCAGAGAAACTTGGCTTCCCTTTGAGCCCCATGGTGGAAACACACCTCCTCCCTTCTCACTGATTTTGGCCAATAATCTTACTTCTCATGCATTAGTCATATGAATCCTATAAGCTTAAGTCAAATGACTATCCAAAAATGAAAATAACATGTAATATGATTTACTTTAGATTTAGGTCATTTGAAGCATGCCCTTACATGATCTATTCTCTTTAAGGAGTGAGTTTAAGGACTTAGTCTCTTTCTAAATAAATAACAGCCTAACTATCTTGCATAAAGCATAAGACTTGCCTACATGAATTTAAAACTATAGGAGGAGTTAGTTGGCAGCCACCCCTAGGCTGTTGTAAGTCTAAGCAGTCGGGTGGTTTGTCCTCTCTTGTGGAGGCAAACCAAATACCCATCATCGCCTTAAATTTAGGTCGTGCTTTTTGGCCCTCACCGAAGCTCCCTAGATTTAGGTTCTAAGGTTGCTTCTCCCTTCTATGGGCCATAAGTATAAATTCTCACTTCTTAGGCATTTTCATAACCTTGTATTATGGAATTATAAGCCCTAAACTTCTAATAAAAAGTCAACTCAAATAAATAATTCAATTTCAAAAATGTAAAGCCCAACCATAGGATTGTTTGAGATGCTCGCTAGGTTTTCTAGCATCATGAGCATCTCTTATTTATCGTTCTTTGGCTTCGATAATAACTCCCTCTTGATGATTCAACTGATAAATCTTTGGAGACAATGATCAATTACTTTAATCGAGTATTCTAAGAGATCTCATTCCTTATGATGTAATTAACTATGGGGGCTTGCCCCTGTAGGGAACTTAACAAACCCGATTTAAAATAAACCCTACTTTACTTTTCCATGTATAGTAGGGGAAGAATCTTTGGTACACATGCAAACCCATTATCCTTAGGAGTCCTTGTTGAGGTGATTAGGTCCATTGTAGGGTGGTGACTTCTATCTTTCAAGATAGTACACCTCTCCTCAATGTCATACTCGATCACCCTCAATAAGAATATCTACAAATTTACATGGTGTCAAAAATGCATAAAAAGAAGAAGATGTATATTTCCATCTTCATTTTTATGTTGCATAGAGTGAAGATGGAAGTATATATTTTTACCTTCTTTAGAAATTTACATAAAAAATTTTCACCACTATGTAAGACCCAAGTGGCATCCTATCCTTCATCAACACAAACAAAAATTACACACGATTCTCCAGTGCTATTAGGATAGGTGTAATAAAACCCAAGAGACATCCTATTTTGACTAGAACAACTAAGTATGGTGTAAGAGAACCCAAGCGGCATCCTTTCTTGGTGGGAGTCACAACTGCCCTTTATGGCACCATTTCATCCATTCTGTGATGTGTTTAGGAGAGGTGTAAGAGAACCCAAGCAGATCCTATTCCTTCTTCCACAACACAAGCATATATCTTTTATCTCGGGCTATTTTGATGTGGGATAAAGCCCCGTGTAGTACTCACTCATTAGCTGCTCCAGGTCGGGCTAACATGCTACCTTGTTAGTGTGTCACCCTAGTGGTTACTTGTTTGGCCGATGTAAGTCCACAAGCTTTCTTCCTAACTTGACCATTGCAAACTGATGAGTGCCTTGTTAGTTTGGTAGGACTTACTGCACTACGGGTAAGCTACCCCATGTTGACTTTGTTTAAGAAGATGTAAGTCTGCATGCTTTCTTCTTCGACTAGCCATCATGATTTGACTGGGTCAAGTATATTTGAGGTTTAGGATAAGTCCCCTAGTGGCACCTTTCCTCTTAACAACTTCAAGTATGGGTCTAGTCCTTAGACACCCCACTTAGTAGTCACCCTAGGTCGGATAACATCACGTCTCGATAGACTATCCCAGGGATCATTTCTATTTGTGAAGATGTAAGTCTACAAGACTTCTTCTCAGATTGATCATCACAAATCGACGGGCACCTTAGGTTGGTTAGTTATCGCTATGCTAACAACGACCCACCCAGTGAATACACCACTCATGACAGATGTAAGTCTACAAGCTTTATCCCATAGTTGGCCATCGTATACCTATAGGCTTTCTTTTACAGGGTTTTGGATAAAGCCCCTAGCAGCACCTCCCCTATGGGCACTCTATTTGGATCACGTCCTTAGCGACCACATTTAGACACTACCCAGGTTACTCTTGAATTGGACAGTCCCCCTTTTCTAGTAACCACCCCTGTGGTTGGAGAATTTATCTTACAGATATGCAGATTCTCCCTTGGTCCAATAAGTCTGAGATAGGACTAGGCTGATATAAGCTCCTTCTCAGTGTGGTCCCTTGCACACCAATAGGGTCCACACAAACATATAAATAAATATATATCTTCTCTTATGGATTAGGAGCAAAACCCTCAGTGGTACCTTTCCCAAGCAGGCATCTTATCTTTAAGGCAATGTCAAGAAACTTCCCAGAATTGCGACTACTTTTGAGTTGAGATAAGTCCCGGGTAGGCACTCTCTTTGCCCAGTTGGGTTCTTATTGTGCTATCAACCAATTACCCAAGTGGTTCCTTGTTTAAAAAGTTATAAGTCTACAAGCTTTCTTCCTGACTTAACCATTACACAATGAAAGTCAACCCTTTGGTTGATTAGCTCTACCTCATGGTGGTAGACTATCCCTTTGGATTTGTAAATCTAAGATATGTCTAGGCTGATATTAGCTCCTTCTTAGTATATCCATCACACACCAATAGGGTCCATCTAAAATTAAATTAATTTTGACTATTCTTGAGTCGATATGAGTCCACAGCAGCACTCTCTCAATAGTCGCCCTTAGGTCGGGTTCGATTTATTATGCTATCAACTGATCACCCAATAGTTCCTTATTTAGGAAGTTGTAAGTCTACAAGCTTTCTTTCTGACTTGACCATTACACATCGAAAGGCACCCCTTTGGTTGGTTAGCTCTATCTCATAGCCGGTAGACTATCCCTTTGGATTTGTAAATCTAAGATAGGTATAGGCTGATATTAGCTCCTTCTTATCCATTGCACCGAGATCCATCTAAAATTAAATTGATTCTAACTATTCTTGAGTCGATATGAGTCCACAGTGATATTCACTCAAATAGTCACCTTAGGTCGGGTTTGATTTGTTGTGTTATCAATCGATCACCCTAGTGGTTCTTTGTTTAGAAAGTTGTAAGTCTACAAGCTTTCTTTCTGACTTGACCATTCCACACCGAAAGGCACCCCTTTGTTGGTTAGCTCTACCTGATGAGACTATCCATTTGGATTTGTAAATCTAAGATAGGTCTAGGCTGATATTAGCTCCTTCTTAGTAGATCATCGCACATTGAGAGGGTCCATCAAAAATTAAATTGATTCTGACTATTCATGAGTCGATATGAGTCCACAGCATCATTTACTCAAATATTTGCCTTAGGTCGGGCTCGATTTATTGTGCTATCAACCAATCACCCTAGTGGTTCCTTATTTAGGAGGATGTAAGTCAACAAGCTTTCTTCTTAACTTGACCATTGCACACCAAAGGCATCCCTTAGGTTGGTTAGTTTTATGGTGGTAGACTATCCCTTTGGATTTGTAAATCTAAGATAAGTCTAAGCAAATATTAGCTCCTTCTTAGTAGATCCATCACACACCGATAGGGTCCATCCCAAATTAAATTGATTCTAACTATTCTTGAGTCGATATGAGTCCATAGTGATATTCGCTCAAATAGTCGCCTAAGGTCAGGTTTGATTTGTTGTGCTACCAGCAGATCACCCCAGTGGTTCCTTATTTAGGGAGTTGTAAGTCTACAAGCTTTCTTCCTAACTTAATCATTGCACACCGAAAGGAATCACTTAGGTTGGTTAGCTCACTCCATAGTAGATATCCCTTTTATTTGTAAATCTAAGATAGGTCTAAGTCGATATTAGCTCCTTCTTAGTAGATCCATCGCACACTGACAGGGTCCATTTCATCAAATCTATCATCTTCCCTTCAAGGGAGTCTAATTAAATCCACCTTATCCCCAGCGGATCCGATCTCATATCTCTAGCATATGTGTCCTCAAAACTAAATCATATCCTATCCCAATGGAACCCCACAAAATCAAACCAAATCAAATCCCTATCCCTAGTGGAAGGTTCATACACTCATCCCCAGTGGATCTTTTCTCCCCAAATCATATCAAATCAACTCAAACCCTTATCCTCTCTATGGATAATTTGAACCTACTTTCCTAGTGGAAGATTCACATACTTGATCCCTTAGTGGATCCTTTCTTCCTCTCTTATGCCCTTGGTATAAGTTGAGTTGCATTACACTAAGATCTTGATTCTGTCTACACCTCAGGTTTAGGGGTAGATCATTTCCATTAACGCTTGCGATCCTTTGGATGTTGTTGATCATCTCGGTCAACTCCAATATGTGCGGTGTGCCTTGTTAGTTACACCACACCTACTGGGGGTCCTTTTTATTGACCTCACTTTTGGAGTGAGTTCTCAACTTTCTCATCATAGATCTAGTACTCTTACAAGCACTAAGAGCTCCTTAGTCTTAAGACACTTCTTGTGATTAGGTGAACTCTTAACCTAAGCTTAGAGACTTAGAAGGGTTAACCATAGGAATAGGTTATGCCTTAGGGACTTAGGAAAACTTGAATACCCTATGGCCTAAACCCAATCCATGCTTTCCTTCTCAAACCAAACCTCAAATTCAAATTCAAATTCCAACTCCAAATCATAAATCAAATTCCAAGCCAAATGATTGAAGCCTTTGATCAAACCCTTCCTAATCCCTTCGATTTCATCTTATGGACTTAGCCTTAACCAAATCCAAATCAATCCCAATTCATTTCATTTTCTCAAATTTCAATTTAATCTTTCAATCAAACTATCAAAATTCAATTCAAACCCAACTTCAAATGATTCAATCCCATGATCAAATCCAAATGCCAAGAACCTTCCTAAGTCCTTTTATTTCATCTTATGGACTTAACCTTAACCAAATTCAAATCAACCACAATTCAATTGACCTTCTCAAAAATCAATTCAATCTTAAATCAAAGCATAAATTTATTCCAAACCAAACAAATAAATCTCATATTAAATCCAAGACCAAATTTCTCTCCTAAGTCTTATGAACCACTCTTATAAGGTTAGTCAAATATTAATCCAAACTATCCCAAACTCAATTGATTCATTAATAAATCAATTGTTTCTTCATTTGTATTTACCAATATAAATGAAATCCACCCTCCAATGACCAAAATCAAATCAAACTAAATAGCTTTCCTTTCTTTGCCCTTTTGACCTACACCCATAAGCTTGGTCAAATTTTCTTCCAAATCACTCCAAACTCAAGTGATTTTCTCATGAACTATATATATTTTCATTTCTATTCCCAAATATAAATGAAATATAAATCCAAATAGCCAAAATCAAACCCAAATCAAATCAAATTTCTAATTTTAGCCTTTTAGCCAATTTCTTGAACTTGGCTAAATGATACCCAAATCAATTCAAAACCCATGGATTTCTTCATGATTCAATCATTCCTTCAATCATTGTTCCAAATATAAACATAAACTATAATTATCAAACCAAATCCAAGTCAACTCAAGTCAAGCCCATGTTGACCCCTTTTGACTTGAAATTATCATATGAATCGAAATTCATTTGACTCCAAACTAATTATAAATGGATTTATATTTCAATCTTAGGTTCATATGTTAGTTCAACTAAACTTGAATCAAGCCAAAACCAAATCAATTGACCCATTTAGGTCCACTTGACCCAAAGTGACCTAAAAGACCTTTTTGAGCCAAGTTCTAATCCATCCCAAATTAGATTTAACTAAGCCCATCCATACCTTATATCATGATCAACAATCACCCTAGGTTAAATAATTGTCTTCAATTAGGTCAAACCAAGTCAACCTAGTCCTTTGACCGAGTCAACATTTAGCCCAAATGAAACCTAAACTAGCCAAATAAAAATTGAATTGATTTACAACCAATAAGTTCATTTCAAATTGATTATTGAATTTTCTCAAAGCCATTATTGAGCCTAATTTGACCAATTGGTCAACCTAACCCAACTTAGCCCAAATTGACCTAAAGGATCAAATTGGCCAAAATCCAAAATAAATTCAAATTGATTCAAACCAAAGCTTACAATCATTTTCAATTAACCAATTGAACTTGAACCAACACCCATGCTAAGCCAATTTGGCCAATGTGGTCAAATTGGTCAACTTGACCCATTTGACCTATATGAATCCAAAAGAGCCAAAATTAAATCCAAAGCAAACTAAACCAAACCAATGACACCAATACACTCCAAATAGTCATGTGAACTTGACCCAACCCTTGGTTTGACAATTTGACCAATTGGTCAACTTGACCCAACCTAACTCAATTTAACCTAAATAGGTCAAATCAAGCCAAATCAAACCAAATAAACTCCAAATCACTTGAAATTTGGGCTAACCCACTTTTGACTCATTTCAAATCTTCCCAAATCAAATTCATAGCCAAATGACTACTTTTTCATTGGGTCTAGGGCATCCCATGAGATAAGACACTTGCACTTTTGGTCATTTTCTCCCCTTGGTCACTTGGCACCCATTCATTAGTCCACTTAAGCACCAAAAACCATAGCTAACCTGACCCAAGGATGGTTGGGTCGGCCATGATTCATGGGGAGGTGAAATCACCTCACCATTTCCATTGGAGCACTTGACATCAAGGCCACCCACTTCCTTTGCCATGGCAGCCACCTCCCACCCTTCCTCCACTCATGAGAGACCAAATGGAATGATTCTCTGCTAACCCTGACCTCCCCATCATAACCATTAATCCAAAAAAAGTCAAAATAGCCATGGACGTTTGATCCAAGGAATGAGGGTATACACATTCTCACTCAAACTATGACTCACACTTGATTGAACCCTAGCACACTCTTCTTTCCTTCCTAGAGCCGTTTCCACTATTTCCTGAGCTCCCCAAATTCCCCATTCTCGATTTTATGTGAAACCAAAATAGGGGAGCATACCAGTGAATGCCATTTCCCCATTTTACAACCAAAGTACAATTAACTTTGCACACACCATCCTTAGACCTAGATGAGTTGAAATGAATCACCTCTCATCACCTCGGCGATTAAGTGGGATTTCAACCAAAGATCACCCATGGTGGGTTGGTCTTTTGAGTGATCTACACCAAATCGAAGCTCATGCGGCTCAATAGGGCTTCATTTCTACCAAATGGAGCTTCCTCAATTGTTAGAATTGCAGATCATAAGCTCTGGTAAGGTATGTCATTGAAACTGAGCGTAAGCTTAAAATAGGTTGGTATTTTGTGAAGAAAAGTTATATTTCATGCAATTTCCACCACTAGATGTGTTTGTTGTTCTTTCTCAAATGTGTGGGATTGATTTGATCTCCATTAGAGCTCGGGTGAGCTCAGATCAAGTGACGAACGATAGACAGTCTCCATCTCTCGCTACTCAGGAGGAGACAGATCATAGTCCATTCCACGTGATCGGAATGGGCGATCCTGATCTGATCACACTTAGATCTATCAATTTAATCCTTTAATCCATACATTTAATCATGGTCGTCGATCTTAGAACGGACGGTCCAAGCGAAAATGCATTCTACCGTCGTCCACGTCAGCATTCGACGTGACAACTTAAATAACTAATCCCGTCTCTCCATGTGGAAAGCATGCCACGTCAGCCACCACATGGTGCCGACGGGATTAGGGGTTAATTAGGTTAATTAATCCATTTTGAAATGTTGAATCTTCTAAAATTTATAACTAATTGTAAAAAAATCAAAATATACAAATGATGCCTCATTTTAAAGGTATTTTAAAGGGGAATCCATTAAAATTATTATTAATTAATTTTGAATAGTAATTTCTTTGTAATTAAAGTTTAATTAAAAATTTAATTAGTTTAATTACTTTGTGATTAATTATCCAATTAATTTGAAACTTTTCAGAGATATTTAGGGGGATGACCTCTGCCTCCCCTATTTTTCTTGGGATTTATTGGATAATTAATTTAGAAAATCAAAGGATTAAGCCTTAATTACTCTCTTATTTAATTAATGATAATAAGGCAAATGAATAGTGGATTAATTAATTAATTAAGCTTAATGATCTCTATTAACAGTAGAGAAACTTAGGGAAATGAATTGGGATTCCCCTTCCAATCTTTCCTTAAATCATCTTCATTCCTTCCTTAAAAATTAATTAATTAAAATCATTAATTAATTAATTAAAATCAATCAAAATCAAAATCATATCTGAACTTTAATTAACTATTTGAAAGTATTTAGGGATTGAGACTTAGGCTTTCTTCTTTATCTCTATCCCTAATTCCATTTCTTATTGTTGATTAAGGGCAATTAAGATTTAATTAGATAAATAATGAATTTAATTAATTTGATTGAATCCATTTTTCCTTGATTAACTCTTGGGTAGCTCTTTGGGTGTTTAATAACTTAAAGAGAGAGCTAATGAAATTATGGTTAGTTCATATGTGTGAGAAAATCATAAGAGTAATTAAGTGAGCTCCTTAAGCTTAATTAACTAATAATTATGAGCTGATTGCATTAGACCCATTTCATTTCATAGGAGCATTATCATTTACTATCCATGTCATCGCATATCATATTAGCTCATAATTGTTCAATTGATTACCTTAAGGTGACATAGGAAAGGGTTAATTAATTGATTTAATCCATGCTTAACTTAATCAATCCATAAAATCAACATATTTGCTTTTTATTGAATCAAATTAATTCACACATATGAGAATGGGATTAGGACTAGCAAACCTATTTCACATTTCATAAATCAAATCAAATATGAAATCAAAATGTCTTTAAAAAAACTTTGGTTTATTTTAAATAAGCTTGTTTAATGTGATTGTCTTTAGGAATTAGTTGGATTGAATGAGATTGTATGCTTGTATTTATTTATTTCTTTCCAATAAAAAGTGTTGTATGTCATTTATAGTCATGCATTCATTCTTTTCAAAAATTAATTAAGTAAGAAATGATTTCCTTTATGCCAATTTGCATGTGTTGACTTAATTAAGAAAATGTATGGCTATTATCACTATTAAATTACAAATATATTATCAAAATCTTCTAAATGAATAAGAATATATGTTGTGGCTTTAGTTATATATGTATAGGAAGTACATGTGAATATAGACTTAGTGTATGAAGTGAAGTTTCTTTCTTATATTCATATGTTAATTTGCATAAGTAAGAATGTTAGTGAGTATATTAATTTGGACATCCTAAGGACGCACGACTTTAAGTAGCCCTAAGGAGGTTCCTACCTCACTCCCTTGGTATAGAACAATGGCAACGTACCTACTTGATTTCATTCTTATGCATTTTTGACATTATAATTTAGATGGAGCTTTAACTCATTTACACAAATAAATCAATCAAATTGAATCCTACTTTTGTATAGTTTTCATTTCTATAGTTGCTTGCACATTCATATATATATAAGAGTAGTGGTATATTAGTCTGGACATCCTAGGGAAGCACTACTTTAAGTAGCCCTAAGGAGGTTCCTACCTCACTCCCTTGGTGTAGAACAATGACATCGTACCTACTTAAAATTTTTATATATGTGTATGTGTGATACAATTAATGGATGAAAACCATAATTTAATCAAATCAAACTCTACTTTTGCATAGTTTTCTATTCTTATAGTTATTTATACATCCATATGTATTTAAGAATAGCGGATATATTAATCTAAACATTTCGGGGATGTACAGCTTTAAGTAGCCCCAAAGAGGTTCCTACCTCGTTCCCCTAGTGCAGAATAATGGCGACGTACTTGCTTAAAACTTTTATACATTTGAATGTGTATTTAACTCATGAATGAAAATCCCTCTTTTTATTAAAATAAGACATGCATTCATATTTTGTTCAGGTGGTTGGATTGATTAGTCATATGATTTGAAGTTCTTGTCTTATGCTTTTGTATAAGAATTTAGATAGAGCTTTAAAATAATATGACAAAATAATTCAACCAAATGAAACATCAATTCTAAATACATTTACTTACATTCATCATTCAAGTATGCTAAATTATAAATTGCATGTATAGGTATGTTTAGGACTTAAACATATGCATGCTATATATGATGGAAAGAAATAAACAAACATGTGTCATATGATGGTAGTTTATTTCAATTAATCTTGAGATGCCTTTCTTATTGAATGAGTTTATTTAAAATGAATCTAAACTTAGGACTAATATATATATATATATATATATATCCATTCACTAAAGAGAATTATTTCATTAATTGGCTTTAGAAATGACTTAAAGTAGGGATAAAAGAGAGTGATCGTCTCTTACCTTCTCTTTATAACACTTGGTTATTAAGTGTAAATCAAATGAAATAAAAGAAAATATTAAGCAAAACTTAGAAATCAATTAAACCACTTAAACCACCCTTCATAATCAAATTTCTTCACACTTAGGAAACTATAACCTTAAAGCCTAGTTAGGACATACCACACAAGCCTTAATATACACAGATTATATCAAGTCACCATTTCTAATTTTATGTTTGGGCAGTGCATGGTTTGATGTATGTTTGGTTTTGTGATGTAATATTTTAGACTGGATGTTATGGTGTATATTTTGTAGATTGGGTGTTAGGCCATTATTAGCCTAATTATATCTTTTACAGGGGATTGTGCTTAAGGGGCAGCTCAAAACTAGATATAAATGCTCTCTTTGTAAGTTACTTAAGCCCATAAGTATAATATAAGTTAGGATAGGTGGGCTTGGTTACTCATGTGCAGAGTGCTAAGTCCAAATTATAAATATAATTGCTTGGGTGGAATGTATCTTTAGCTATCCTGTGTTTTGCAGGTGTAGTTAGATTTACTCTTTCTATTTAAATATAATTTTGCAATTATGAATTAGGATTAGTGTTATGGGAGATTAGGATGAGCAGTGGCTAGAAGGCTTTGTCCTGGGAGGCCCTATGATGCCTTTGAAGTAAGCACATCCAAATCAAGTCGAAGGAAGAAAGAAGTGAAGAGTGAAGAATGAAGAATGAAGATGAAGACCCCCATAGCATGTATTGATCTATAATTGCAATTATTCTTTTGTAATCCGAGTTGTGTAAGGGTATAACTTGACTACCCATTTTTCTTTTCAGGATGTACGATGATACCCGATTGCACCGACTTTTTAATCTTTTGAGCTAGCTTTATAAATTATTTGATGATTTGTTTATATTGTGCACCACCTAGAGATCTCATCTTCTTTAATTACTTCTCCTTGCACTTTGATGCAAAGCTCTAGCTATAATTCAAAAGAAATTTATCGCTTGAAGATTCCATCAAGATGCTTATGCATGGATCCAAATACAACATTTGTTGGATTATAATAAGTTTACGAATGTTCTATTTTATATATATAATGATCTAAGTATTGCATGTCCGATGAAATTATAATATGCATCAGGAAACATATCTTCTCATAGATTATAATATGTATCAGGAAACATATCTTCTCATAGATAATCTAAACATATCTTCTCATAGATAATCTAATTATAAATTATTTGATAATATGCAGCATATTTTAGATATCTTTGAGATTGCTATATCTTTTCCACTATTATTATTTTTTTATATGTTTGACTAAGAGGAGATAATAATGAGGTACGGTTTATGAAGGATTTTATATATATATATATTTGGATAGATATAAAAGTATGTGGCGATACAGACGAAATATGGGGAAGCGGAATGAAAGAGATATTAATCAAAATTAATAAAGTCTTTCGATCCGATGTCTCCAAGTTACTTCAGCATTCCTTTGGAACTAAGAGAGATTCTACGCCTGAATAGTATCCTTAATCCTACGTTCGAGACTTTATATTGAATTTCTATTGCAATTTAACCAAATCTAACTGAGCAATTATATTTGGCACAAGTTTTATACTATTAAATACTCTTCTTTTACTTAGTTATGCTTTGTTTATGATTTCGAAATGATTGATATTCTCAAAGCTCAATCTATTGAAGCTAAGTTGAATTGTAAGTTTTGCCATGTTCAAACTAAAATTAATATGTCTGCCTCTTCTTTCTTATTACAACAAACATTCCTTCAAGCCTTTACTCTCGTCAATAAACTAATTCCAAATATGGCAGACAAAAAAAACTTATATTTCCTCACTTTGTGTGGCCTAGTTTAGTGCCAATATATCTAGTTTCTCCTCCATTCTACCAAAGGAGAGATGTGAGGAGCATTCAAAGGTTCTTAAAAGGATGAATTACAGTGAGCTACAAGGCTCTCCTGATTCTCTGTTTTATCTTTATCTTCCATTTTTGGCCCCATTCTGGATGACCCTCTGGCAACAATGGGTGCAAGTTTTGATTTTGACGTGATGGAAAAATATTGTTTAACACAGTCCGCAGAGAGCATTGCGCCACTTGCCAGTGGCTGATCATTTGGTTTTTCGCTTTTATATATTCATCTATACAGCTTTGTAATTTCTGTCTTATTCATAGTTTTCATTTGATCTTATATTTGCATAGATACCATGCAATTTTTATGTATTCACATATCTAACTTTGATTTTTAGTTTTGATTTTGACATGATAGATAAATATGTTGAACCCAATCCAGAGAGAATGCCTCTCTTGCCGGTGGTCGATCATTTGACTATTTTGCTTTTATATAATCTCTTCTATAGCTATTTTGATCTTATACTTACATACATACTACACAATTTTTATTTATTTACATATCTAACACCTATACTTTAATTTTTAAGTATATAACACCTCAATCTTCAATTTCACATCAAAAATACTATTATCAGTAACTTCTTGAAGTTAAATGCACCTTTTCAAATATTGAAAAATATTACATTAGTAAATACCAAACTTTGGTTGTTAAATATGTAAATACATAGGAATTGTGTAGTATGTATGTAAATCATCTTACTTATAATTACTTTAATGGGTAGGATATGAAAAATAAAGAACACTGCATGATAAACTTTAATTTCAATATGCTAAATAAGACTAAGTACGTCTTACAAAACCTAGATGTATTCAATCATTCACAAACTTAGCCATTGAGTAACAATCTAGTCCCTAGATCATGACTTAGAAGCATAGTTGAAACTAAGCAAAAAAATCTAAAAAAAAAGTTTCTTTTAAGGCACACTAATTTAGATGCCCTAAAGAACATTTAATATTGACCAAATTCTCCCAAAAAAGTTCATGGGATGACTTATCATCACGAGGGAACAAAGTAGAAGACAACAACAACAAATTTTTATCCCACTACGTATAAAATTATAATTAAGGGTTATTATTTTGTTCACAACTATTGTAGAAAATGATCCACTTTGATATCGAAGAATCGAAGAAGATGTGGTCAAATATTAAAATTTTTTTAGGTTGCAATATTTTTGAATCATCTTTTTTATCATTTATGACATATGAAGACTTTTCTAGCATTTTTAGGATCTTGAGAAATAATTTTTAAAACTTAGAACCTCAACAAGGGAATTCAAGATAATATCGAGGCAATTTTGGAGTATTTTAAGCCATAATTAAAAAAATCCAACAAAAAGTATGTTAATGATATAAGATAATATAAATATAATGCTTTAAATATTAGGAATGTCAATTCATGGCTCTAAAAGGAGGTCCATTTTGACATATGTGATCACGCATTATAATTTCTTTCAAGATAAAATTTTTTTATGACAACTTTTTGAAGATCTAGGATATATTTGGCTTTACAACATCAATGCCCTAAAATATGAGAAAAATAAAATGGCTAATAAAATTTATCTAATTCGACATGAACTATGACATAATCTTCAAAGTATTAGCATCTAAGTATTAAGAAGAGAATACTAAAAAATATTTCATTAGCCAAATGAACTCCTAATGTTAGAAAATTTATAGTCAAAATAGTTTGGTTCAACGAGACGAAACTAATAAAACTAAACTTGCAATAATTGAAGCCCAACTATTCCTAGATTAAACACTCGAAAGCATATGTAGAAATTTCTCATTATCATTTTAGAAGTTAATGACTATTCCTAAATTAAACACTTGAAAATATAAGTTGAAATTTCTTGTGATCATTTTAAAAGTTAAATGTCCTTCACATTTTATGTAAGCATAATAGAAACAAGTGCCTCCACGAAATGAATTTAATGAATCCGAGATAATTTGATCTTTGAGTTCATTAAAATAGTTAAATGTATGAAAAATATAAAATGATTAATGGGTTGCATTATGATTATCCAATAGAGTGTCCAAATTTCTATGTAAAATATCCCCACCTAAAATATATAAGTAGGCAATATTTTTACAAATTCAAGAGAAGTTTTTGGTATAGGGCAATATTTGATTAATACAAAATTCTATAGTGTTATCCATCGTAACAAATTAGTCATCAGCCAAATTCAACCATTGACCAATATAACATCTACTATTCGCCATCATTTAACATTGATCATCAACCAACAATGATATCCATAATTCCCCATCAATCGATGTCAATCAACACTCGATGTACCAACCACAATCACTTGACATTCACCAACAACTATCGTTTGAAACTACCAAACATTGTCCAATTTTGGATGTGACACATCGATTATTAGCCAATGTCCACAAATGAATAACATCTAACAACCTCTAGCTACTAAAGTTTATTGCCTATCATCTTGGCCATCTAGTTTACCCTCACAAAAATGCTAGTCATTCATCCAATATTGTTCGAATTCCCAACACTCTTTATCAGTTATCACTTTAATTTCTTTTCAATTGAGTTCACGTCTTTCTATTCACCTAATCTCCCCTCTTATCAAAAGAATGGATAAATTAATTGCATATCATGCTTGACTTCTAATATTCTAAATCAATTATCATTTCACATTAGACAATGATTGGCATTTAAAAACCACCACTTACCAATGTCTGACACTTTATCTTCTTGTATGTTGAGAAAAATAATAAAGTTAACTACCTTTCATTATTTAACTTTTGATGTTATCAAATTTTGATCATCTGATGGTTGTCAACAACTAATATACAACATATGTTAAAATGTTAATCACTAAAACGGTGGTTATGAACATATTATCTAAATCAATTAAAACTATTATTTTTGAATCCACATTAAGTAAAAAAAAAAATATTCACCTCCCAACAATAGTTGTTGAACCACCTATACACCACCATCATCGAACCAACACTGATTGACATCATCGGACCAATACCACCCAACTATCATCATCAGACCGTTGTCGACCAATAGCCATTATTGGACCATAATCTTTTAATCATCATTATCAAACCAACATCGATAAATTTCCTCCTAACATCATTGTTAGACCGCCATTATCAAAGCACCACCATCCGACCGCAATTAGATCGTCCGTCTCTTGAACACCATAGTTGAATCGTCACCTAACCACCATCATCAAACTGCCTCCAAACCATCACCGGTTAACCTCCACTCAACTGTTGTTGTCGGACATGCCATATCGCTATCCTTTGTCCAACGCTATCATTGAATTGCCTCCTTACCATAGTCCCTTCACTACCACGTCAAACCACCACTATCAACTATCATCATCGCCAGGTTATAATCATCAATCGATCGATATCTTTGAACTATTGTTTGATCATCATCACCAGACCACTGATCGATTATCATTCTCAAGCTATTGCTTACTTATCGTATCTGGACAATTGCTCGTCCACTGTCACCAAACTATGGCTCAACCAACTCGTTAAACCATTGTCATCGACCACCTCGTCTAACCATCACTGCCATCCTACCACTATCATCAGACCACCATAGATGCTCAACCACAGTTGCTCAACCTCCACCGCTCGACTACAATCACTTGATTATAATCAATTGACCACCATCACCTGACCTCAATCGCCCAACTGTAATCGCCCAACTAATATAATCTGACTATGATTGCTAGACCTCTGACACCAAGCAATAATCGCCTTTCTTCCATCGCCTACCTTCAATTGCTCATCATTTGACAATTGACTATGGTTGCTCAATCTCTGATGCTCGATAACAAACGCCTAGCTATAGTCGCACTTCATCATCATCCATCACTTAACATCATCTAATTACAATCATCATATCATCGTTACCTGATTACGATCACTCAACCTCCGACAATGACTACAATCCCTTATCTTCCATCCTCACAACAAGCGGTTGGTCAACTTCAAACAACCAACTATAATCACTCAACCTCTAATGGCTACAATGGCCATATTACGATCTAACTATCATCGCTCAATTATGGTCTTCTAAATACTATCGATCGACAACCACCTCTTTATTATCATCATTCGATAATAATTGTGGGCTCCGAAAATTCACCACCGACCTCTCGACAATATTGAATTGAAGAGAGTGTGATTTAAATGCCGGTGTAATTTTCAAAAGGCAGATTGAATAAGACACTGCCTAGAGATTTTGCCCTCATTTGGTGAGGACTTTAGATCTTATTACAGGTTTCCTATAGGCGCAAGCCCCTATAGTTAATTACCCCTCCCAATAAGTGAGAGAGAACTTTCGATTAAGGCTAGTCATTAAATCTCTTAATGTGTAGCGTATAGTAGCAGCATATGGAGTTTTAGAATTTAAGATTATGAAATTCATCATTTGAGCTTAAACCGGATGGTTGGGAGAATGATGACGTGCTTGATCTAGATCCCATGGTTATGTCATCCCGGGTTATCATGATCCCTAGTCTACTTAGTCAAAGGAGGTAGTCGACCCAACTTGACCGAAGGATCCTTATCCACATGAGTTTCGTCACCCAATAAACCCTTGTAGACCCAGATATCCCATCATAGTTGGTTGCTTCTCTTACCTTTCGATGTTAAGCTCTATCTTTAATTCAAAGAGAATTTATATTAGTTGAAGATTCCATTCAAAAGATGCCGATCTGATTCCAAGTAACGCATTTGTTGTGTTATAAGAAAAGGAAATTTACATACATACCATGGAATTCTTATGCATTTATATATTTCACACCCAAATTTGAATATTTACAAAACTAGCATTTTCTTTATGGTGATATTTTTGATGTAATAATAAAGATTTAAGTGTTATTTAAGTAAAAATTAAAGTTTGGGTGTGAAATATATAAATGCATAAGAAATTATAATTATTCTATTTTGTAGGCATTCAATTTTCTAGGCCAGATGGTCATTATAATATGAATAAAAAAATCTATCCTCTTATAGATATATAAGGTGGTTTGACGAAAGGATGGAAAGATATAAGGGAAGAGATATGAATCAAAATTAATAAAATATTTTTCATCTCGATATCTCCAATGTTATTATGGGCATTCCTTCTATACAGCTTTGTAATTCACGTCACATTCACAATTTTCCATTGATCTTATATTCATAGTTATTACTTAAAATTACTCTCATAGAAGGGTAAAAGAAGGCTTTGAAGCTAATTTTTAATCATGTATAAGGGAACCATGAAGGGTCAAAAAAAAAAAAACCCTAGAGAAAAGATGACGATGTCTTCTTTTTTTGGTTATTCCTAGCACAGTAGAATGATACTCTATTTTTTTACCACGCCCTCCATTAATATTCTCTATAGCAGTAACGTAATGTGAAAATTTTCTGACCGACAACAACTTTGTGATTATTACATGAAATAAAACTGAAGAGAAAATTTATAAAAATTTTTATGGGACATCTGCACATAAAACAATTTTCACTAATTTTTCATGAGTCTATTAATGTAGAGATTTTTTAAATTAAAAAATAACATGTGCTGGAATCTTTAAAGCTTAGATTTGAAAAAAAAATCAAGAAAATTATGTTGTGGAAATTTCACAAACGATAATATGTTATGATTGTGACCATAGCAATAAAATCATAAAAATATCTCTCAAAAAATAAACACTAGAATTTCATGTCAAAAGAAGTTGAAGGAAAATAGAAACATAAATAAGAATCTACAACAAAAAATAGTCTAATTGACAACTATTAGTTTAAAACAAAGCAAAAGAGCAAGAAACACTCAATTCAATAACATGTTTGTCCACCATCCTTTACGAATTCTCTAACACCATTCTTTTTATTGTTGCACCATCACCATAATCTCCATCTCAGAGCCCATTTGGGGCCACGTTCAATCCTCATCCCGGTGTAAAAAGCTCTTTACTCCCATAGCTCATGTCGAAGTTCAAGCAAAGCAGCCACAAAACTTTGATATGGGTGACCAGACTGTGGCCCACAATTTCGATTTGGCACTCCCTAAAATGACCCTGCATCTATTTTCACAGCCCACATACTTCACGAGAAACCCTTGATACTTTTAAGCATGCAGGACCTCCCTACGAGGGCTTCGAAACCCTCGATTGTGGATACTGGGATGGGGATGGTGCTGAAGAGACGAAAGAGTTGTGATAGCAAATTAGAAATGCTTTGGTTAGTGATTAGAGTAGGAATTAATAGTATTTATACCTGACTTACATTTATTGATGTTTTTAGTTGATATTGTAAACTATGTATGTTGGTATCTGAAGACTGATTGGAACTAATTACCATCATTATATTGCTTATTTCACAAGAATACTAATATTCTTGTCTTGATTCGTTGTCCAAATATTTTGCAATGTTACTTTCCACATGTTAATATTTTTATTGATAATATATATTTATCTCAAGAATTATGAGTTTAAGTATCTCAACCGCCTCTAAAATTGTCTATTGCAATTGTGATTTGCAATACTATGTATTCACATCACGTTGAGAAAAAAATTATGAAAAAAAATTTTATAGGTGTCCCAGAAATCGAATATAAGATAATTATAACTTTTTTAGATAGATTAACGAATACAAGAACACTTCAAATAGTGACCATATTTTTAGCATTGGATAAAAAAGTTTTTAAAAGATTTAAACAACTAGATAACAAGCTTAATAATTTGATCACATTAGCTGTTACACATCTAATTTTAATATTTATATTATTCAATATTATGTGATGCATAAACCTCTAATGTAAATTAGTTGACTTATAGTTATCTATAAAAATCAGAAAATTCATTTATGTTCATTTTGCTTCATATTATTTAGCACATAAGAGCATTTTAATCTTTTATACACAAACAGCTGCAGCATAACAGATTCTCAGTTGAGTTTTCAAAATAGAATCAAAGGTTCAGCAACAGCAGCTTTCTGCTACCAACTTCTTCTGTAGTAATTTCACAGTTGCTTCTCAAATATGTATTCCAAACATACTCTCAATCTCTCAAGCAATATATTTATGATAACAAACAACTCCCTCATAATCAGACCCAATATGACCGCCTAACACAACAAAGTATATTGGAATGAAATACAAGAGGATGAGAATGCTCAATTTATATCTGATCCAAACCGTCGAAGTTGCAATGAATACACATATAGACATCTTCAAAATATGTAGAACTTATTTATAGGCAATTTACATATCATTGGTCAATCATAAAATATATAGCATGAGTGATCAAATAACATTGTTATACAAACGAATTATTTATTATTATAATAATAAATCATATAGACTAATTATGGCATATAATAATATATCTCAATAAAATATGGTTTCCCATGATTTCAAAAAAATATCAACAATCAACCAAAAAGCGAAATTTATTTAATTTGACATGAATTATGACATAATTTTTAAACCATAAAACATCAAAGTATTTAGACCAAAATATTACATACGTAGAAGATTTCCCCTTATTAGACTCTTCAGTCTACTTCAAGAAACCTTCATGGGCAGACGCAAGAGCACATAAAATGAGAAGACCCCACGTTTTAATAAAGCATTAGTTATTTTCATAAGCAATATGAAACTGAGGTTAGTTATTTTTATGTTCGTGGCCGGTGATTTTCATTTTATAATATGTTTTAAATTTTTTTCTTTAGTTAAGGTTCAAATTATTGTGTTTTATTAACATGATGAAAAATTTCTTTTAATTAAAAAATAGAGTACTCATATTCACAATTAGAAGATTTCTTGAAGCTATTTGAAATTCAAATATGGCTGAAATTTTATATGATTATGCAAACGATGAGACCAATCCTACAAGCATAATATCACTTAATTTCAAAATTATTAAGATAATGAGATACCCAAAAAAATTTCAAAAGTTTAGATGGGCATTTTTTGGTAAAAAATAATGGGAATGCCTCCCACCTAAAAATCTAACTTAAAGAATTTTTTGAGCTTTGTATAACACTACCAATTACTAAACACTAGCCATAGAACAATGCCAACCTCCTTTGCTACTAAAGGTCAAAACTATCCATTAGCTAATGTTGATGCTCAAAATAGTTAGCAACAAACAACATTAATCAATAAATGTCAATGCTCGTCATCATGGCCTTTAACACCTACCATTAGTAGGACTCGCCGTAAACCATTGGTCAATATTGACAATCATAATTATCACTTCTCAACACTATTCATTAACAAACTATAATTCCCACTATTAGCAATACATGTTCATCAATTTTTAATGTCAAATTGCCATTAAATAGACTATTGGTGTCCCACATTAAGTATCATCTCACACTCATAAATAACTAGCATTCAACATCTATCAACCACTAATGTCTGATATCTATTCTCTCAATTGCAAATTATATATGTATAATTGGATGAGTGTTATTATAATATAATAGACATGAACTAAATATATGAGTCAATGTGTCCTACATCACATTAATGCTTATCCAATTAGAAGAAAGGACCCTTTTATAATATTTGAGCCCAAGTGAAACTATTTTAATTGGGATCCTATGTTTTTTTTCTTTTCTTTTTGAGTTTTCACATAAAAAAAATCTAATCTCTTAGATGCATTGCTCAAATGATAAATTTGTGTGTGGTATTTTCATTCAATGTTGAGATGATAAACTCTTTCTATAACTACAAATATTACAACATGAAAGAATTTGGTGTCATCAAAGAAGCCAAAATAATAAAAATAGGCCGCTCAAAAGGACATTCATATTAACAACTCAGACTTATAGTTAACCATCACTTTTCTTTATCATCTATTGAAGTATCACTACAATCCCATCTTGTACATAGTGTCTAAATTACCACTTTGACTATCATACCATTGACAAAGTTGACAAGATATTCTATGTAGGCTATAGTGCTAGAAGCATATCTATGTTGATGTTTAAAGAGTGATTGTAATTGAAAGGAATCTTTACTAAACTACCAATTTTTAAAGACTCCTTATTTATAAGAGAAATTTTATAGGAAACTTATAAGATATTCTCATGCCTATATTCTGAGATTGCCTTTATGAGAAATAAAGGTTGACCAAAAATTTGTATTATTGTTTTCACTTTTGTCGATTTATTTAACACTTTCTATTGATTATAATCACTAAGATTTTGTATGAAAAATAGTAGTGACAATTAGTGGGGACCTTATTATAGATCTGATTCATAATCATTGTGTTTAGATTCATTCATAAAGAATAGCATAAAATTTAAGGAAAAATACTTAACAACTAATGTTATAAGAAATAGATCTTTCTCAACAAATTATAAGAAATAAGAATAGCGAATAAAACTATTGGAAATAGCAGCCAATGGTTTAACAATTTTTTAAATCTCAAAAATAATATTTAACTATTTGTATTATTTAGATGCCTGAAAAATATATTTGATAAAACTTATTTTAAATCATTATTAGATTATACTTAAAATTTCATATCAAATAGCCACTTAAATTTTGTGTGGTGTGATGATGTGTCCCATAATTTGGGGCCTTCAACAAATTATAATTATAATTATAATTATGTTTCAAATGCCAAAGCTTATGTCCTTTAGTGTTATTGTGCTCAAAGCCTCATTTTGTTGGAGCTTCACCACTTTATTACTTTTATTAGAAGAAAAATCTCACAACACGAAGAAAACAGAGTTCTCACAAAGGATACAAGAAAAAACATCAAAAAACAAAAAAAAAGGTAGAACATATAACAACATTCATATTTGACTAAACACCACAAAAAACATTGAGGGCATCATCAGCTTTCTCTCCTTTCTCTGAAAAGCGAAACTTCACATAATCATAATATTTATATGGCTTGAAAAGTAAAGGGTGTTGTTCATCAATTAATTCTTCGGGCGGTTATCATATCATTTGTAACACTTGGTATTGTGCTAAAATCACATATCGTTTTCAATCTCACTATTAAGTTTTACTCGATGATTAGAGCATGAAGTCTTCCATTTGTCCATGCACGGGTCAAAAAATAATTGAAAAACTTATTTAACATTAAATAATATTTTTCTCACATTAAAATATGAAAGATTTACACACATACCACACAATTCTTTTGCATTTATATATCTAATACCTAAAGTTAGATATTTACTTATCTAACACTTTCCTATGATTAAAAAAAGTGCATTTTATTTTTAAAAAGTGTGTGATCATGATATTTTTGATGTGATATTGAATATTAGAATGTTATATATGTAAAAATTAAAGTTTAAGTGTTATATATGTAAATACATAAGAATTGTGTGGTATGTATGTAAATCCCCTTAAAAATATTTATTATTCAACAATATACTAACCTTGAATGCTTCACCAACTAAAACAGTAAATGAATTTGTCATTGGTGTTGTTTGAATCCATTCACCACCTGCAATCTTGACTTCAAGCCCTTCCACATTGTGTGGGCAAATTATACTTATATAATTTGGGTCTTTGTGAGAAGGCAAAGCAAGATTTATTCCATTATCAATTTTTTCCTTATAATAATTTGAGAATCTTATTGAATATGCTAGGGATTTCATATGTGAATCAAAGTGATTCTCCAAGCCCATGCTCTCAAGAATCATCATGGATCATATTAATGAGCTCTTGCATATGCTTTGCATAGTTCAGCACTCTATTGCTATAAAAAATAAATTAAAATAAAGCTTAGTCAAATAGCATTTTTACCTTAAAAGTATAAATAACTATATCTTCATTGGATGATCTAAATAATAAATTATGATAAAAAAAATTTGCTTGAGAATTTCTTACCTAAATAAATCATTTCCATGGGGCCAAATGATATTGGCATATTCTTGAACATTAAAGAATTAGATCGATCGATTGAAGAGCCAAGAAAGGAAATCCCAACTTCTTAAACCAGACACCATGATAGGGTAACTCTTGGCCATCAATAAGTTTGTTCACAACTGGCATGGTGAACATCTCTGGCACGGCCAACCCAAGCAACTCATTTCGAAGCTCAGAACTAATCTCATTATAAACAACTTCAAAGCCACCATAGGTTTCTAGAGCTTGTCCAATTTTTGATCGAGCTGTCGCCCAAATCATTCCATCAAACCTTGTAATGTCCAATCCACTCAAATCCACTTTAGGTAGCTCAAAATGCTTAATATCAACACTACCCAGATATCCCATCTTAGTTGGTTACTTATCCTTACCTTTAATGTTAAGCTCGGGCTTTAATTCAGATGGAATTTATATTAGTTGAAGATTTTATTTCAAAGATGCCGTTATGGTTCCAAGTAACACATATGTTGTATTATAATAAATTTGTATTTATCCTTCAGAGATTCCAGTTGTATTTATCCAAGATTCCATTTGTTTTATCCGGATGGCATTATAATATGAATGAATGGATAAATATATCTATAGGATATAAAGGTATGTGGCGTCTGAAAAATATGGGAAGCGGATTGAAAGAGATATTAATCAAAATTAATAAAGTCTTTCGATCTGATGTCTCCAAGTTCGTGGGCATTCCTTTGGAACTAAGAGAGAGATTCTCACGGAATAGTATCCTTAATCCTACATTCGAGACTTTATATTGAATTTCTATTGCAATTTAACCAAATCTAATTGGAGCAATTATATTTGGCACAAGTTTTATACTATTAAATACTCTTCTTTTACTTAGTTATGCTTTGTTTATGATTTCGAAATGATTGATATTCTCGAAGCTCGGTCTATTGAAGCTAAGTTGAATTGTAACTTTTGCCATGTTCAAACTAAAATTAATTGTCGCCACTTCTTTCTTATTACATCACACATTCCTTCAAGCCTTTACTCGTCAATAAACTAATTCCAAATATGGCGACAAAAAAACTTATATTTCCTCACTGTGTGGCCTAGTTTAGTGCCAATACATCTAGTTTCTCCTCCATTCTACTAAAGGAGAGACGTGAGGAGCATTCAAAGGTTCTTAACAGGACGAATTACAGTGAGCTACAAGCATTTAATTTCCTAATAATGGCTCTCCTGCTGATTCTCTCTTTTATCTTTATGCTTCTATTATTTTTCGTACTGGTGCTGCTGGACATTATTTCTATTCCTATGTTTCTATTATTTTTGCAACCGAAAATGATGAGTTTTGATGCCTTAAGTTTCTTCATCTTCCATTTTTTGGCCCCATTCGGATGACCCTCTGGCAACAATGGGTGCAAGTTTTGATTTTGACGTGAACAAAATATTTTTTAACAGTCCATGAGCATTCGCCACTTGCCTGCGATCATTTGGTTTTTTGCTTTTTTATATATTTTTCTATACAGCTTTGTAATTTCTGTCTTATTCACAGTTTTCATTTGATCTTATATTTGCATAGATACCACGTAATTTTTATGTATTCACATATCTAACACCTAAATTTTGATTTTTAGTTTTGATTTTGACATGATAGATAAATATGTTGAACCCAATCCCTAGAGAGAATGCCTCTCTTGCCAGTGGCTGATCATTTGACTATTTTTTGCTATTATTTTGATTTAGATACATACAACACAATTTTTATTTATTTACATATCTAACACCTATACTTTAATTTTTTAAGTATATAACACCCCAATCTTCAATTTCACATCAAAAATACCATCATTATTAACTTCTTGAAGTTAAATGCACCTTTTCAAATATTGAAAAGTATTAGATAAGTAAATACCAAACTTTGGATGTTAAATATGTAAATACATAGGAATTGTGTAGTATGTATGTAAATCATCCTACTTAAAATTATTTTTTGACTAATGGAATTGGCCAAATGCCCTCATATATAGTCCAAAAAAAATTAATGAAATAGTGAGAATGGAATATTAATGGGTAGGATATGAAAAATAAAGAACACATTGCATGATAAACTTTAATTTCAATATGCTAAATAAGACTAAGTACGTCTTACAAAACCTAGATGTATTCAATCATTCACAAACTTAGCCATTGAGTAACAACCTAGTCCCTAGATCATGACTTAGAAGCATAGTTGAAATTAAGCAAAAAAAATCTAAAAAAAAGTTTATTTTAAGGCACACTAATTTAAATGCCCTAAAGAACATTTAATATTGACCAAACCCTCCCAAAAAAGTTCATGGGATGACTTATCATCACGAGGGAACAAAGTAGAAGACAACAACAACAAATTTTTATCCCACTACATGAGATCAACTGCATAAATATCTCTTCTTCGTTGTGTACTATTAAGTGAGTATTATCATTTTACTATTAATTTTTAAAAAATTAAAAATTATTTAACTCTAATTTTGAATGCGCAATATCATTTAACTATCCATTTAACGGATCTTAGTCCAATAACCTATATTTTGCCACCTCAAAGACTCCTCTAGAGTTCTATTACTTTCAAAGATAACTAAAAGGTTTAATTTCTTTAAGCAGACAAATCATTTAAACCCTAATCACTCTCATAAAAGGGTAAAGGGGTCTTTGATGCTAAGTTTTACTAAAGTGTAAATAGCCAATGAAGGGCCAAAAAATAAACCCTAGAGATCTATGGGAATAAAAGATGATGAAGTCTTCCCTTTTCCTTTGGCAATGCCTATTTGACCATTCTATGACAATTATGTAATGTTGAAACTCCTAACCAACAGTAATTTCAAGATTTTTACATAAAATAATGATTGGAGAATAATTATAAAAATTTTAATGGGACATCTTAACATAAAAAAATAGAAGATATTCATCAATTTTCAATGACTCTACAAATTAAAGAGATTTTTTTAATGAAAAAACAACCTATGTTGCATTTTCAAAAGTCTTGATTTGAAATATATAAAGAAAATTTTGATGTAAAAAATTTCACAAATAGAAGTAGTGATGCCATAACTTCCATAAATTTTTTCAAAACTTCATAATTCTATACCTAATCTTGAAAATTCACCAAAGCAGCTGGCATAATTATTATGTCCATAGCAATACACCATATTAAAATCTCTCAAAAAAACAAAAATATTATTAGGCTTTCGAGTCATAAGAATTTTTGGGAAAAAAAATTATACATTAACTACAATAAAAAAAATGGTCAAAAAGACAACCATAAGTTAAAAACTTAGCATTAGCATAATGCAAGAAAATGGAAAATAGTTATCAAAATTCAATTCAAGTGTATGTCCATTATCCTCTTTAGTAGCCCTCGTTTCTTTGTTATCTTGATACCATCTTTTTTATTGTTGCATCATCACCATGGTCTCAATCTCAATATCTCCAATAATTTAATTAGAATGACAAACTCCATTTCAAAAAAAAGGGTGAAGCTATAAAATGGGGCATAGAGCATCTCGATTTGACCAAATATGACCCTTTCACAAGTTATATTGGGTGAAACATAATAGAATGAGATCTCTCAATTTAGATCAAGCCTAAATCATCAAAATCACTATTGTTATACAAATATAGCTCAGTTAAAATATCTAGAATTTATTTGGAAGAAACTTGCATAGCATCGTCAATCAGAAAATATCCCAATAATCAATAATAATTATACAACTGATGTGTTTATAATAATAATAACAATAAATCATGTATATACTAAGTGGCATACAATAATATACATTAATACAATACATTAGCAATGATCGCAAAATAATCATCTACTGATCCAAAGGTACTAGTACAAAACTCGAACATTACTCGGTTGAGGACTTTGTCCTTCCCCTAATTCAAACACATTAATACAATAATAATCCTAGTAGGTTATACAAAATGTACAAATGAATTCGATATGCTTGTAGTTAGAATAATTAATTCATTAATCATAATCTGTATGAATGTCATTAAATTAATAACAGACTTTTACATGCTAATGACATGAAATTTAATACATGACAGAGTGATTGTTTGTTTGATATATACACTTAGCTAAATATTAAAGGTAGCAAATATACTAAGGTAATCCTCTCAAGGATATTGGCAAATATTAGAATCAAAGCAAAACTAATACTTTGTATAAATGACGCATTAACTAGGAATCATTTTTTATAATTTTGGACCCAATTTTAAACTTAAAAAGCTAGTCGACAACACTTAAAATTCTTATACATATAAAATTATAACTAAGGGTTATTATTTTGTTCACAACCATTGTAGAAAATGATCCACTTTGATATCGAAGAATCGAAGATGTGGTGAAATATTAAAAAATTTGTTAGGTTGCAATATTTTTGAATCATCTTTTTTATCATTTATGACATATGAAGCCTTTTCTAGCATTTTTAGGATCTTGAGAAATAATTTTAAAACTTAGAACCTCAACAAGGGAATTCAAGATAATATGAGGCAATTTTGGAGGATTTTAAGCCATAATTAAAAAATGCAACAAAAGTATGTTAATGATATCAGCTAATATAAATATAATGCTTTAAAATTAGGAATGTCAATTCATGGCTCTAAAAGGAGGTCCATTTTGACATATGTCATTCATACTTATAATTTCTTTCAAGATAAAATTTTTTTATGACAACTTTTTGAAGATCTAAGATATATTTGGCTTTACAACATCAATGCCCTAAAATATGAGAAAAATAAAATGGCTAACAAAATTTATCTAATCCGACATGAAGTATGACATAATCTTCAAAGTATTAGCATCTAAGTATTAAGAAGGGAATACTAAAAAAATATTTCATTAGCCATATGAACTCCTAATATTAGCAAATTTATAGTCAAAATAGTTTGGTTCAACGAGACAAAACTAATAAAACTAAACTTGCAATAATTGAAGCCCAACTATTCCTAGATTAAACACTCGAAAGCATATGTAGAGATTTCTCATTATCATTTTAGAAGTTAATGGAGCCCAACTATTCCTAAATTAAACACTTGAAAATATAAGTTGAAATTTCTCCTGATCATTTTAGAAGTTAAATGTCCTTCACATTTTATGTAAGCATAATAGAAACAAGTTCCTCCACAAAATGAATTTAATGAATCCGAGATAATTTGATCTTTCAGTTCATTAAATTAGTTAAATGTATGAAAAAATATAAAATGATTAATGGGTTGTATTATGATTTTCCAATAGAGTGTCCAAATTTCTATGTAAAGTATCCCAGCTAAAATATATAAGTAGGCAATATTTTTACAAATTCAAGAGAAGTTTTTGGTATAGGGAAATATTTGATTAATACAAAATTCTATAGTGCTATCCATCGTAACAAATTAGTCATCAGCAAAATCCAACCATTGGCCAATATAGCATCCACTATTCGCCATCATTTAACCTTGATCATCAACCAACAATGATATCCATAATTCCCCATCAATCGATGTCAATCAACACTCGATGTACCAGCCACAATCACTTGATATTCACCAACAACTATCATTTGAAACTACCAATCATTGCCCAATTGTGGATGTGACACATCGATTATTTGCCAATGTCCACAAATGAATAACATCTAACAACCTCTAGCTACTAAAGTCTATTGCCTATCATCTTGGCCATCTAGTTTACCCTCACAAAAATGCTAGTCATTCACCCAATATTGTTCGAATTCCCAAGTGTGCAAATTATAGAGGATATAAGTCTAGTATTTGACATCTGAATTTAACACATCATATTACATTAAATAACATAAAAATTAGGATAATATTTGCGACAAGTAATCCAAACAAAATATTAAGCTTTATATCCAAATGGTCAAATCTTTTAGAACTTTTATTTTCCAAAGCTCTTCTCCAAATATGATCACTATCTGCAGTTGTTTCTTCATAATCGTCAGTCCATCTAAAAAAATTGTAGTAATCAAGTGTTCAATTTCGAGAACACATGTAAAATCTTTGTCCATAATTGTCTTCTCGACATGAATTGAATACACAATATTGTAAATCACAGTTACAGTTCACAATTCTAGAGGTACTAGAAATCCTTGAGTACATATTTGCTGAGCCATGTTGATGTAAGCAAAAAAAATAAATTATATTAGCATATATAGATTAACATTTGTGTATTTAAAGAATTTAATACATCTAACAAGGACAAATGATTTTAATACAACCACTATTGGCAAAATTTCTCATAAGAATGAGTTATATAGTTAGCAAAAAAAGGTATTTAAATATTAAGATAGAAGTAAAAAAGGTGTCATACAATACATAAATAGAAATTATATTTTATCAAGATAACTAAGAATAAAAAAAACATTTTACAAATTCATTAGAGCATTAGTGATATGTTCTCTCAGCTGCTCAGCTGCTTTATCTCCTCACAATCTTCCCCATATTATGTCTCACTATCATTCACGATTAAATCACTCTCAACAAATGATTGGCTAGTGTGATATTCATATGCTTCAGGATGTACAAATGTTAGATCATTATTTACGCCATTGAAATCAATATCTTCTCGAGATGGATGTCGTCATATATAATTAATGAAAGTCGTTGTAGCTACTACTATCTTTTTAAATGAATATGTCGGCATGTCACGTAAAATAGCCCACTTTTTCTTCCAAATTCTGAATGTCCTCTCGATAACACCCTGTAATGAAGAGTGTCGCTTGTTAAACATTTCTCTTAATCCTCTTAGTACTTGGTTGCTCCTCTCAAAATTGAGGATATGATATTTCATATCCATATATGGCTTAAGAAAGCCTCATTGCATGGGATATCCAGCATCAATGAGGTAATATTTTCATGGAGATGATAAAAATATGATAAATTCATATGATTTACTTTAAACAATGCTTTCGTACACAAGTAGTAACCTAGAGACGACATTGAAAAATTACACTCTCGTCTACGTGTTGCATATTTGAACATACGGCTATCATGTGCACTACCCTCTCATCCAGTCATGATGAAAGTAAAACACATGTTGAAGTCGCATACTGCCAAAATATTTTGCATCGAGGATCCACAAAGTCGATATACGACTTTCTCAGTTAGAATCTGAGCATCAACATATATTCCGAGTGCTCCAATACAATCATATCATAAGCACTATTTAGAAAATATTATTAAGAAAAAAGGCATAAAAGAAAAAAGACAACATGTGTTCCTTAAAGAATGACATATATATAACATCATTATATATTTTTGGTGGAGTACTTTCCAAAAATTGGATCAGTTGGCTTCACAATATTTTTGGTCAAACTTACTAATGCATCTAAACCCACTGAAAAGTATCTACTAATAGTCTCCCATGAAAAGGTTCACATATTACTAGTATTGATTCATTGTGTAACAACATATATAAAGTTATAGGCAACACTTCTCTGTGCTTGTCTTGGATGAACCATGATGCCCATGAGAAGCTTTAAGTTCATGCAGAAGGTCAGAAAAAATTGCTTTTGACATCCAAAACACATTGTGAAACCTAGTAGGGTGACCTCCTAGTAGTTCTCCAATCCATTTGTCTCTAATGTGAGATGAGGTCATACATAGAATCTTGCATATATATGTTTGGAGAATTTATTTATGAAGTATGTATTAGATAAGAGATATGTATTGAGCCATTTCTAGTAGCTCATCGTCTCTGTTCTCCATCAATATGCAACTTTCTATATTAAAAAAACATCAAAAATAAATAACTCATAGTTTATGCAACATTAAAACTCATTCTGAGAATGAGAATTACAAATATGATGACTAGCAATAAAGAAACAAAATTAAACAAAATAATGAACTTAAAGTGCAAAGCTACTAATGTTTCATAAAACGATTAATTACATAACTAGAGTTGATATATAAATAAAAAATAGACTATCAAAGCTAGTTAAAAATATTTAGACATCACTATTGTTCATAAAATAATGAAGGTAATGAACTCTTACTCGACATCATTGTTAGAAAAGCCTCTCACTTAATTGGGTCTTCAAGGAGTTTTGTTGAAAATATATATAATGATATATCATCAAAATTTTAAGAGTTCTATCAAAAATTTTAGCAGTTCTAACATTGGTGGACAAGCATGCACAATTCTAGAAGTCATACTTGTATATATGGAAACCAATTGTAATAGGTGATGTCTTATGAATGTAGTATTATATTTTCTTTTCTAATGTCTTTGTTGACCTAGTGATGATCTGCATTTTGAATGATTACCTTCACCTCATTCATCAATATATTGCATTAATTTCTCATTTATTTTGTTGTGCTTCTTGATTGATTAAATTCTGGAGAATTTTTTGACTTGGACCCCAAGCTTCTTGGTTTATTTTTGACTTGAACATCCCAAATTCTAAGCTCTTGTAGCTTGGTCTTAAAATATTTTTATTTGTGTCCTTTAAGTGTCCCCATCTAATCTAGGATAATAATTTGATTTATTTTTCCTCTTACAATCTTTCATCTTAAAATCTAAAACTAACAATCGATGTTAGATACTTAAACTTTCACTTGGAATGACAATCTTTATAATTTAAGCGATCTATTTTTACATTAGAAAATAATCAATCTGTATTTACTAGATTCATTTTATAAGTACTAATATGTTCATCTCTTTTCTTAAATAAACTATTAGCAACTACAAAATCATAAGCTATGGTAAAATCTAATATAGTCCTACCTTCTTCATTAGCACTCCAAATCCATAACCACCATGAAACTTTTAAAATCTTCTACCACTCCACCAACATGTCCATTTAAATCTCCTCCAATAAATATTTTTTCTTTAAGAGGTATCTTTAGTATTAATCCCTCTAATTCATTCTAAAATTTTCTTTTGAGCTTACATCAAACCTACTTGAGGAGCATACACACTTATAACATTGATAATCTTAGTATCAACAATAATCTTTAAAGTTATAATTCTATCTCCATATCTAATATTTATAACATTATCCTTCAAACTTTTATCTATAATCACACCTACACCATTTCTAGTTCGACTTCTACGAATGCCAAAGTTTAAAACCTAAACTATCAATCTCTTTGGCCTTCTCCCCAACCCATTTAGTTTCTTGAACACATAAAATATTTATTTTTCTATGAACCATAATATCTATTAATTCCATTAATTTACCTATAAGAGTACCTATATTCCAAGATCCTAACCTAATTCTAGTTTCATGCTAACTTCTTTGCCCGCATCCGTCCATAATGTGGGAACCCTTGCTTATTTAACATTGCACCCGGGTGCCAATGCAGCGGCCCTTGCACATTTTTCACTGTATTCAAGTCATACAGTGTGCGCTTCCAGGGGACGCCCTAGCATTAACACAATGATTTAAAGGACTCATGTCATGATTATTTTAAATAAGTTTGCTATTTGTCGACTACTATTGCAACCCTCCACTTTTCACATTGGGACTTGGGACCCAATGGTAGTGTTATTTAGAACTTGAATAAGATCGGATAAAATTATATGGTCATTTCTATTATAATTATAGGAAGAGTAATAAATTTCTCTTTAATTATAACATTCTAGATTTATTACTCACATCATATTCAACTTTCTCAATAAATTTAGCATTGCATCGAAAAGAATTTATTTGAAGAGTCATAAAACTTAAAATCATTTGACCCTTTACGGTATCCAAAAAAATAATAGCTAATAGTTCTTGAGTCGAACTTTCTTTCATTAGGCTTATATGGCCTAACCATTTGGACATCCCAGGACATGAAGATGCATATCTAGGCTTCTTCCCAATCCATAATTTATATGTGGTTTTAGCTATTGCTTTGGTTGTAACTCTATTAAGGATGTAAATTATAGTATTTAAGGCTTCTCCCCAAAGTGATTTTGGTAAGGAAGAATGATTTATCATACTTCTAACCATATCCATAAGGGTTTGATTTCGTCTCTCAGCTACACCATTTTGATTTGGAGTCCCTAGCATGGTGTATTGAGGAATGATGTCACATTCTGCTATATATTTGACAAAAGGGCTTGGATATTGTTCACCTAATCCATCATATATGTCATAATATTCACCACCACGATCGATTTAATAGCTTTTATTTTCTTTCCAAGTTGATTTTCAAATTCGACCTTAAAAATTTTGAATATGTCTAGTAGTAACTTTTCATAAATCAAGTATAAGTATCCATAACGAGACTAATCATGAAAGTAATAAAATATTGTTGATCATTCCAAGTAGCTATGGGGAATGGATCATAAATATCAATATGAATTAATTCCAAGGCGCTTAAACTCTATTAGCACAAATTTTCTTGATATTTGTTTGTTTTCCTTGATATATTCTATACATAGTTTATTATCTAAAAATCAAGAGAATTAAGAATTCCTTCTCACAAGTCTTTCGGTTCTTTGTTTAGAAATATGTCCTAAATACTTGTGTCATACATATATGAATTCTCATTCATTAATTTTCACTTTATACCAAAATTACTTACATGCAAGGTTTCATTAATTGTGAAGCAAAAATATCTAATTTATATAGATTATCAATTGAAGAATCAGTACCAATAATATTTAAATACTGAAAGAGACTAAATTTTTTATTTTCAAATGAACAAGAATAACCAAATTTGTCCAAACAAAAATAGAAATAAAGTTTAGTCTAAAGCTGTACATAAAAAGTCTCATACAAATTCAAAATGATTATATATGTAATATATATAAGTATATTGCTTCAACAGGAGCTTTATTGTCATTTCCCACATAGATGAATCTTTTGTATCAATTGACATTCATCTCCTAAGACAACCCTGCATAGTCACACTTATGTGAGTAGTTGCACATGTATCTATCCACCAAGTATGATTTGGTAATAAGAATAAATTAATTTCATAATAAACAAAGTTGAGAAGTTTATTCTTTTTTACAAGCCAATTTGCATACTTGGGACAATCCTTCTTCACATGACTAGCCTTCTTGTAAAGAAATAAGTAATAACATTACTTATTTTTGTTGCACCTTATGTTGTGAAATCTCTTTGTCTGCAGCTCCTTTACATTTATAAATCATTTTTTTTTAGTAACAATGCCACGAGAGAAAGTAGCTAAGTGAGTACTTTATTTTATCATATTTCAATCATTCTTCCTCTTGCACACATTGAGCAAAGCTCATTAAGAGTCCATTTTTCCTTTGAGTATTATAACTTGTCTTAAAATGAATAAATTGTATAGGAAGAGATCAAAACTAAGTGCACAAGAATGTCATCAGACATCTCTAAATTTAGTGCTCTCAATCTAGTGATAAAATTAGGCATGTTGATAATGTACTCCCTTATGTTTCCATTGTCTTTATACCTTATACCACATTGAAACAAGTTTATTAAAAATATACTCGCTTTGATTTTTTCAGAACTAATGAAATGGTCTGCTTTTTGGCTTAATCGCTTTTTAGTATATTCTTCTTCAGGCATTGCACCTCTTATGATTTATGGAATGGAATGCCTCATGATCATAAGACTCATGCAGTTATGTGAGCTCCGAAAATTTACCACCGACCTCTCGACAAATATTGAATTGAAGAGAGTATGATTTGAGGTGTCGGTGTAATTTTCAGAAGGCAGATGGAATAGTGGATAAGACACTACCCAAAGATTTCGCCCTCATTTGGTGAGGACTTAAGATATGGTTCCAAGTTTCTTATAGGCGCAAGACCCTATAGTTTATTATCCCTCTCAAAGCTATGAGAGAACTTTCGATTAAGGCTAGTTATAAGATGTGCGTAGTATATAGTAGCAGTGTGTAAAGTTTTAGAAATATCATTTAGAATTTATGAAATTCATCATCATTAGCTTAGAGCGGATGGTTGGGGGAATGATGACGTGCCCGATCTAGATCCTATGGTTCCATCATCTCGAGCCGTCGCGGTCTCTAGTCTACTTAGTCAGAGGAGGTAGTCGACCCAACCTGATCGAAGGATTCTTATCAGCAACACATGAGTTACATCGTCCAAGAAATTCTTGTAGACCCGGGTGGTGTTTATCTAAGGAGAAAAAACTTAAGCATACCTTAACCAGGAGGGGTGTTTGCCCTATCAAGTATACCCTATGATTCACAACTCAAAGGCGAGCCATTAGGGAGTATACATGATCATGGCCGTAATATAATGGAACCTTTAGCCAAGTCACTTGATCGAGGACTATGGTAAATGTGCATCATCATGGAGTCTACCAAACCACTTGATCGGACAGGGCAGACCCGTTACTAGTAAGAGATTGATTGTGTGTGAACATAGCAAAAATTTGACTTAACATTAACTCCTTTGTGAGCTAGAGTTTTCTTAATTTGTCACCTCCAACAAATAATTGCGGAAGGTGGATAGATTGAGTTTTATTTTAAGATTTTAATAATAGAGTTTTATTTAAATAGTTTTTTTAGATTGACACTCAATTTGAGTTAATTTGATTTAAATAGAATCACATTTTGATGGAAGTATCCCCTACAGTAATGCGCATCATGGAACCTAGGCCAAAGCAGTTAGAGGACACGGGCCATGTCCTTACTGGCAAGAGATTGATTGAGAGTGAACATAATACTTGACATTGGCTCCTTTGTGAGCTAGAGTTTTCTTAATTTTTTGCCTCCGACAAACAATTGCGGAAGGTGGATAGATTGGATTTTGTTTTAAGCTTTTAATGATAGAATTTTATTTAAATAATTTTTTTTTTTAAATTGACACTCAATTTGAGTTAATTTAATTTGAAAATAGAATCATATTTTGATAAAAATATCCCCTCCGATTGAAATCACCATTCAACATAGCCATCATTGGGGTAGTTAATTGATTGATTGAATCGAATATATTTGAAGACTTTAGATCACAACTCATAGCTCTAGCAGAATCTATTATCACATGATAGAATTAACTTCTATAATAAGTTAAATTTTTTATAATAGATTTTTAAGTTTTGTTAACCCGGACCTAGTCTAAGACTAAACCGGGAAGCAACCCGTGCAGCATCCTCAAATACTTGAATTTAAGCACTCAGTGTAGTGTCGGGGCCCATGCAGGTGTATTTAATAATTCAGATAATTTTATGTTTGAATTATGAGATTAATTTTGTATTTATTTAATCTCAACTTAACCTGCACAACCTTTTCATATATTAAAATTTACACTTTAAATCTCTATGTCCGAGCACATGCAAGTATTTATAACTTAAATAATTTCATCTAATTAATGAAATCCGACATTAAAATCATAATTAGAATGAAATTTCTTTTATTTTTGGATTGAAGGAAAGTTTCATCATTCATGGCATTTAATTTAGGTCGATACATTATGTGCTTGTACAATTCGAGATCCAGATGATATGTATTATTAAATTTTATAATTCTTAGATATTATTTGGCTTGTAGTCTTTTATAAGCTTGGCGTTTGCCTCCCCTAATTTCAATCAAAGTTTGTTTAATTTTGAAAAGTTTACAAGTGGAGAACTTACTTTACCGCTTCAATTTAAGCCATAGAAAATTGCAATTTAAAGCTTGTGAGTTTAATATTAGCCTCCCCAAATTTTACTTGCATTTTAAATAAGTATTCTATTATTTCAAAAATTTTCTTTAAGTGCTCTCATTCTATTTCTCTTTGATTTAACATTTATCTTCATATTTATCGTATATCTTTTGTTTAACTTAAGTTTAGATATTTCCATTTGAATTTGTTTAAGTCTTGAAAATTTACGGCAATATTTCGACGATATTCGACATCATCCCCAGAGCTATATCGTATTTTGGCCTACCCGTCACACCCTGATGATCGTGACGATTGGTGTTTTAAAGCACATCGGCCGAATTTCAATCCCGTTACGTCCTGATGAGCATAATGAGGCATTCAATCACCTACATAAAAGCAAATATATATACAAATATTCTTCTCCTTTTTTTAAGTTTAGTCAAAATTTGGACATTTCAACATAAGATGAGCAACATCTAACGATTTTGGAAATGTCGGTATACGAGCGTGGCAGTGGTGTCTTCGCGACACCGGTAAATTCATCTCATCAGCCCAATGAGCATGACAAGGCCCTCAAAAACACTGTGAAAAAAAGGAGCAAGCATAAAAGAATGTGAGATCATTTGTAGTAGTTGACATAGACTGCATTCCTATGGGGCATAATGTTGTAGCTAAAAGCAAGGATCCTCTTTAAAGATGTTCACAAAAGTATTCACTACAATTAGATTGGATGTTAATGTGACTGAAACCATTCAAAAGTAGATGGCTGCTTAGCATTCACTTCCTCCTGAATTACACTCTCCAATGGAGCACATAGCTAGGTCAAGCTTCAGAAGAGGGTTCCTGATAAGCACTCCTTTAATGTTGAACTTGAAATTAGTCGAATGCTTATTCTGGTTCAAGAGAACAACAACGAGTTGTGATATATAGTGCCCTGCATAGCTCTCTCTCGTGAGAAACAAGTCCCGAGTTTTGAACTCAGGGAACTTTTCAAGCCATCGCATCAGGAATATAAGCATGTCATTTGCAGTAGAGGCATCTCCGCATGTGTAATCAGAAGTTCTTTTTTGACTAAGACCATCCAACTCCAACAGGAGATTTAACAAATAGTGGGTTCGATACTTTATTCCATGAATGCTTGTTTATCCGAGACCTCTTCCATCACCTCTTGGGTAAAATGGTCCCAGTTCAATGAAGGCACCACCTCCGATTGAAGGGCATCCAGGACCTCCATTAAGCCAAAGAGTGAGAGGCTTCTTGTTTGCTTCTTTTTCAGCCTCAGCAAAGTAGTAGAAGAGACTCTTCCCAGCCTCGTCATCCACATCAACATAGCCTGCAAACTGCATGAAATCTACCTTGGGCTGTCCTGGAAGTTTCCACCAAATCCTCTGTGCCGGCGTCCCTTTACTCCACTCTTCTCCGTCATTTAAGCGCTAAGAACAGTAACAATCAAAACTTGCCACCCTTGTGATTGAATGGGAGTAGGTTCAACAAACCCAGCTTTAACAATTTCTTGCATAACATAATCAAGAAAACCAGCATCCTGGAAGTCCTTAACGGGCCTCGGAACATCCGACCCTTCACCGTGATTTCCCTCTTACGATGATATTCCTTGACCTCGGCCTCGGTCATCGAAGCCACTGCAAAAGACTCTTTATAGAAGTTCTTCTCGAACGGCACCAAGCCATCCAAATCCGCCACTCCATCGGGAAAATATTACGTCCGGAGTCCGCACGTAGCTTTACGTCACGGACTCAATCATATGACGCATGCTTCGATGCCGTAAAAATGGCGCGTAAGGCGAGGGCGATATTTTCGCGGTTTAGCGACAACCGACCGACCAATGGGGAATGAGTATATCTTGTTGGAGAAATTTAAAAGACCTAAATATCTTCATTTAGGCGGTGGCGTATTTTTTATTTGCGGTGAGAGCATTCTGAAAGAATGAAGAAGGAGAATGAATCAAATGGGCGTTGAGGAAATAGTTCTTTCAATGAGGACTTTGCATGCGTGAAGCTTGCTTTGCGGGTACTCTCATGTCGACCGACTTCATATTTATTTTTCATGATTTTTTAGAGATTTCTGGTATTTCTACTCTCTGTACAGGTTTTGTTTCATTTAGCGCGGTTGTTGGATCATGGTAAAATCCCAATAAGCAATGAGGTGGGTATGACAATTTTAGGAGATTTCTTGTATTTGTACTCTCTGTCGGGTTTTTTCAATTTCTGTACAGTTGTTGAATCACTAAATCCCTCTTGAGCAATGAGGTGTATCGGCAATTTTAGGAGATTTCACGGTATCTGCCTCTGTCTCACACTCTGTACTCTGCCCTGTACTCTGTTTCATCCTGCCTCTGTCTTTGCATGCTCTGTCTCATGCCTCTATCTACATGCCTATTGTGCCTTACATATCTATCTGCTCTGTATCTATATCATATCTACTTGTACCCTCATATATATTTCATTGAATTTATTTTTTTAAAACACTAAATTTTTTAATATTTTTAAAAATAATTATCATTATAAAATATATATTTTTAAATCAAAATATAAATAAAACAAAATAATAATAATAAATAGAATAAATAAAATACAACTGATGTCAAATAGTTTATAAAATTATTTATTTATCTAACATAGAATGGATATGCACTTTTTTTTTTATTGTTTTCATAATAGATAATTTGAGAATAAGTCAATAATATATATTTTTTAAAGCTTTTAAAAACTCTCTAATTTGCTTATAAAATAAAAAAAATAATTAAGAGGCTATCTGAGATTACTTAATTTCTCTATTTTTATTTACTTAATATACATTATAACATATAGTATATATATATACTATTTTTATTTATTGATTATTTTACTCAGAAGAATAATCATTAAAAGCTTCTATTGGAGTTACTCTATAAATAAAAGATTTTTGGTATGAATCAAAGCAATATGTGCAAGAATCACTGCATTGTGATTGAACAACCGTTGAATTTATGGATTAAAAAAGGATTAAGAATAAAAGATCAACAAGAAAACTTTACATTATAAGAAAAAAATCAATTAGCATTCCATCATAGCCTATTCAATGTAAGTAAAATATATGAAATAACAAAATAGCGTTTTTCCTTTATAACTATCATAACAAAATAAAGGAAAGGAATGTATATTAAAAATGGCAACAATATAAACAGCTTTACTCAGCTTTTAATTAAATTTAATTTTATATATATATATATATATATATATATATATATATATATATATATATATATATATAACCAGATTCTCGGATAGAATGAACTATTGCAAGTTTAGCTCATTTTTATAAGAGTGAGTTCTGTGATTTATAAAATTTATCGGAACAATGAAAAATGGATTGTCATAACTCATTTTATTGAGTAATGCTTGTTTTAAGTTATATAAGAAATAAAATATTATATCAATTATGATTATATGTTTAAATTTTAATAAAAATATGAGGTAAGAACCAATCTTTTCAACAAAAAGTAAAATAATTATATGAAAAACTACTGACTTTAAAAAAAGAGCGAGGACAAAATACTGATAGTATGGTGAGTAGAGAGAAAATCTTTATTATAGGTGTCAAAATTTGACTTAATAAGTAATTATTCAAAATCGAGTTCAAGTTGATCGAATAATTTTGTCATTTGAGTCCAAAAAAATTATTTAATTATTAGGATGTATTGATTGTGTTCGAAATTAGCTTCGATTTTGACACATCAATTAGGATTTTAGTTATTTTTGACCCAAGAACATTGAAATTGACCCAATTTTTACTTGTGAACTCGAATTTGACTCGATTTTGATTCAATTTTGACCTAATGTATGTATAAATAGATCATTTGGGTCATATCTGAGTCAATTGGCTTGAAGGTAGATCGGGTTTGAGTCAAGTCTCATATCGTAAAACTCAAATCCCTATTAAACTAACACTCCTCCTTCTGATGTGGGCTGTATTTAAAATTTATGACATCATTCATTGTATCTCGACAATCAAGCCTCTTTTTTTTTTAATCTTCATAAGAATAATCGATTATTATAGTTCTCGACATTGTTAATTCTAAACTTCTCAAGCGGAGAAAAAGCAAAAGAAATATTAAAAGGCGAAATAATAGAGAATAAATGCAGCAATAAGATGGATGTACATAATAACCGAATTTTATCTAATATCATTTTTTTAACCAAAATTAATATTACATTATAATAATTTAAGAAAATAAGCAAGCATAAGGATGTACACAATCATTTTACTAGAAAATTATTGAATTGTGAAGACCAAAGTAGATAATTCAATTCTGAATTAAAAGTTCAAAATGATAGAATTTTTTTTCAAAATAAAAATAGGCGTTCATAATAATATATCATACAATATAGAGCTTTATAGATCAATCAATCTCTTAATAATCTTTCAAATATCAAACGGTTTTCAAATTATTTTTAAAAAATTATTTTGTTTTATTTATGTTTTGAAAAAATATATTTTACAGTGATAATTATTTTTAAAAATATTAAAAAAATTTAGTGTTTTAAAAAAATAAATTCAATGAAATATATATATAGAATTAGATATAGAGTGCAGATGCAGGGTATAGAATGCAGAAGGTGCAGGTACAAAGTGCTGAGATATAGAGTATAGAATTAGAGGTGCAGTCTGGAGAAGTGAGGAAGTAGGAGTGCAGTGCAATTACGAATCTAAATCTCCCAAAATTCGAGCGTACCTCATTTGCCTCGGTGGGGATTTAGTTACCATGATCCGAACAACGAAACTGAAAAGTGAAACAAAACGTGCGAGAGTACAAATACAAGAAATCTCCTAAAATTCGACCCACTCATTTTGGGTTGGGATTTAGTTACCATGATCACAATTGAAACAAAACACGCTAGTAGAAATACCAATCTCTAAAAATCATGAAAATAAATATGGCTGATTGATTACAGTAGGGCAAAGCAGTTCACCGCACATGCAAAGTCCTGCTGGAAAGAACTATTTCCTCAACGCCTCCATTTCCAGATTTTCTCCTTCTTCATACTCTTTCGTGCTCTCATCGATTGCAAAAAAATCGTGCCCAAATGAAGATATTTTAATTTTTCCAGCATATACTCATTCTCCGGTTTGGGCGGGCTAAACCGCGAAAAATAGCGCCGTTTCCGTCTTACGGCGTCATTTTTTGGCGCCGTTTAATGTGCCACGCGTCATAATGCGATTGGAGTCCGCACGTAAAGCTACGTGCGGACTCACCAGCCTCCTTCACGCTAAATTACTTATAGCTCCTGCCATGGCTCAAAAGGCCTCCATCACTATAGCCCACATCGCTTCTCCGGTCGCGGTAGGAGGTGGGGTCTTCGACGCGGCTGTCATGGCGGCTCATGATGGTCACTTCTTCGCCGGTCAGACGAAACGAACGGGGATTGTTCAATTATTTCTGTGTGTCCGACGGGGTGGACGGGAAGAGCGAGTCGGCTTGCGTGCGTCCAAGAGACACAAAGAGAGAGAGAGAGAGAGAGAGGGAATAGAGGATAGTGCCCTTGCGGTTGATGAGAAACTGAATGAAATCTGAGAGCAACGGTACAATTGCTAATTGCTTAATTATATTAAGCTTTATCATAAGAAATATCTTATGAGTGATATTATATATGGTTTTTAACTTAAGTGCCTTAAACGGAGACTTGCGCTGGTTTCATGCTTTGTTATTATGACATATCTTAATTTACACATATTATTTTGAATGGAAGGAACATTTAAGTCTATGTAAATAACATATAATAATAATTATTATTATTATATATTAAAATTATGATAGTAAATAAAATCTATCATCATAAAATTGATTAAGAACGTGAAAACTCATAAAAATAGGGGATTTTTTACATAAGAAATTTGAGAATGAGAAAAATAATGATAATTAATTTAATTTAATTGATTCAATTAGTGTCAAGAAGCTTGAACAATTTGTTGCACAATTAATTTTTGATTATGGTTAGTATTTTTAAAATTAATGGATAAATAAGCTCACTAAAATGATTGATTAGTACATGATTAAAGCTTAATTAAGACAATATATGTGTTGGAGTAAGCATCCACAAGAGAAATGACTTATGAACAAGCTCATCTTGATTAGATAAGGCTGACTTATTAAGTTTATTCAACTTGTTCCATTAAACTCTCATTTGGTAAACTCAATAATCTTAGCTTCGAGAAGGTTTGTTTATTTTTTATTTATTTTCCAGATGAACTTTAATTGAAGCTTGTTAATTACAATATGAACAAACTTGGCTGAGCTCAAATGAAGCTCAAACAACTTTTGTTTAATGATGTCTATATCAATGGTTGGGTCAAGCCAAACTTGAACAAATTTTTTAAAAATAAGCTTAAGCTCGAACAACAGCTTGCTTGACTTGGCTTGACTTTTCATCATGAAATCATTAAAAAAAACATTGGTCATAATAATTAAGATGGGCATCTATATGTGTTTATGTAGAGAGAGAGAGAGAGAGAGAGAGAGAGAATCATAATCCCAATGCACATAACTTCCAACCTAAAAACAAATGTTTTTCTAAAAATTGATGAATAAGTGGACATATTGCCTATGAGAGCAAAAGACACATTTGGGAAAATATCATAGCCCTTGAGAACCAAAATATAAGCAATATCAAAGCTAAATTTCATTTATAGAAGTTCAAAATGTTATGATGTCTTGTGGAACATGTCAACACCTTCTACCCTTTCATCTTAGTAGTTAATTGAAACATAATAATAAGTAGTAAGTAATTATGTAGATTATGAAATTCATTTTATCCAAATATTATATATGAAAATGCAGACAATAAGAAGATACATATTAGCTATATCTCCATGATTGTGACAAAAATATTTGAATTCTAGCACTTTCATAAAATACCTTTCTAATAAAGTGTTCACTCATAACGAGAAGACCTTTAATGAGTTATCATGAGAATAGACAACAAAAGAATAATTTGATCATAAAATCACAAAAAAAAAAAACATACATATCACAACAATTAAGTTAATATCATAAATTATTAGCCATTTTTAAACCTTTTAAGCAAGCCATCAAAGTAAATATAGAGTAATGAAGAGTATAATCCTTGTACATAACAAATTTAGTTGGCCAATATATAAAAAAAAAAAAGAGTTCAAATCATTCTTAGTATCAAATGTGAAAGGAGGGGTGTCAAAGTGTATTGTCATATTTAAGATGTAGAAAGATTAATAAGGCCATCATATATGATACAATCAAATTTAGCATTGATATATAGATTAAACAAGATCAAATTAAATATATAAAAAATTTCAAAAATAGAGTAACAATTGAACAAAAGGTTGTGAAATAAATAGAAAAACTTATCAATATGAATCTTGAATAAAAACAATTCCTTATTGATGAATCAACATAAAGAAACTAATATTAAAGAGTTAAGCCATATTCTAAAATCTTAAATGAATGAGCTAGAAATTTCTCTATTAAATTGAGAAATGTTAAATATTTAATAGGTTTTATGAATAATAGGTTGTTATTTAAAACAAACTATATAGAAAAAAATGAAGAAAAATGTTTAGTTGGTTCTCTTTCTCTAGCTTATTTGTAATCTTAAATTTAATGAAAAATTGATCATCAATCAACATTCTGCTACAAGTAATGATAGAAAAGATCATTCATTTATTTTCTCAAAAAAATAAAGCATTAGCTTCTCATTTGTCTAATCATTACCTCATTTATACAACATAATTTTTATGCATTTATATATTGAATATTAAAAATTTGATATTTATAAATATAATATTTTCTTATGCATAAAAATATATATTTCACTTTAAAAATGTTAGTGATCGTTACATTTTTTATGCGATATTAATGATTTAGGTATTATTTATGTAAGATCATTTCTTTAGGTGGACTACTAATAACGAGAAGAACATCATATAATTTTATTTGTAAATGATTTTTTTAGGTTCACCAATTCAAAAGGTGTCAAGCTATATGATGGGAGTTAAAGACTTTTTGATGGAATTAATCGGTAGAACTGACATTGGTTTTTTAACTTAATATCTTAAACTATGATTTAAAATTATTGATAAAAATATGAGAGATTTGGAGGGGTTTATTAAAAAAAATGCTAAGATTAGTCTAATTTGGGTTTCCTTAGGTGGATTTGAAAGATCACATTAGAGAATAAATTTTAAATATATATATATATATATATGAATGAATGAAATTTGTCATGGACGATTAGCTTAGAATGCTAACTTATAATCTAGAGTAAATGACAAAAAGATAAAACTTTTAGATGGATAAAATGGAAAGAAGACCAATACTAACCTAGATCAAGCTAACTTGGATTGATTTAAAAGATGTGAAACGTCTTTTTTGGAATATATGTTTAGTAGCCTACACGAAAATTAAAGTGAAAGATTATTTTAGGATATGAACTTATGATATAAAATAGTTGATTGAATTTAAGGTTTTCTAAAGATGCAAAAAATATGACTAAGTATTCGCCCACCCAAACTTGCCAAATTATTATAAGAAAGATTTTAGAAGCGGTTTGAAGACTTGGGTGGTGGATGGTGGACGGCTAGGCTCAAATTTTAATTAGGATATATGAAGGGGGATTAAGAAGTGGTGTTGAGATTGTTAGCGACTAATACCATGTCAAGCCATGTCACTAGACACTAACATAATGAGGAAAACAATTTTTACAATAATTTTGTTGTTTTAGAGCAAAAATTTTAATTACATAATAACTTTATTTATAAAATTTATAATGATTTTTAAACAATCTTCATTTTAAAAAAAAATTTAGAAAAAAGAAGATGGATAGCCATTAATGAAGGGAGCTGTCAACTACTTTCATTAACATTTTTTTTTCTTTCAGAGATTATCATAAAAAAAAATCAAAATTGTAAATATTAAAATTTAAAGTTTGATTATTTCATTTTTGGCAAGCTCTTATAATGGATCATGATTAAGCTTTTATTTAAACAATTTATTACTTTTACTTGAGCTATTATTATTGAACCTTTTAACTTCTTTTTTTAGATTCACATAATTTTATTACATCAACATGAGCATAAAAATAGTAATTTTTTTTTGGATCATCGGATCCTAGCCCTGCTCTTGATTATGCTTCCCTATCTGTATTGTTCCACAGCTTTTCAAAGTACTCTGACCTGTGTCTGGACCATTTATGAGGAACTAACCTTTCTTTATAAGATTATGAACACAAGGCTAGTAAAAGTCAAACGGTAATTCCATTAATTCTTTAAATGTATCCTCCTCAAGTTCTACATCAACTTCAGGACTTGAGGATGATGATCCCAAAAAGAATCTCTTCTGCTTCATGTCATAAGAAGACTAAGGGACTTCTTTAACTACCAAACCTTCAACTTTCTGAGATATAATTGAGGTTAGAGCAAAAGTTTCCAGCTACCTGCTAATAGTTTCACATAAACCTGATTCGAATACTTTGCTTTATCGAGGACGGTCTTTGTCTGCACAGATCAAAGTTACCTCAATGGAATGGGTTGAGAGTGGTACTAATCACATTAGACTCATCCTCCGAGTTAGATTCCAAGTCTATGTGAATAGTAGGGATACTACTATGAATTGGAACATGACTTCTGTTGGCTAATGGCCAACTAGGGGGTCTTCTACCTTTGGAACTGTCCCTATTTTTGCCTCTGCCTCTGCAAGGTGGAGGTTGAGCCATCTATGATGGAATGATGGCGTGAAATGTAATATATGGGATCTATTTCTTCTTCAATTCCCCTTTCTTATTCACTAGGATTTCCATTTTTCTTTTCTTTTTCTTTTGGCTTTTCTTTTTGTTCATTTTCTTTTTCATCTGTGTTTGAATTTTGTCCATGTTTATGAGAAAGGGTGTTTTGAGGAAGATAGTAGGTCGCATCCTCATAAATCTCAATCTCTCTAACTAAAAATGGCTTTTTGTCTCCATTGACACGGTATTCAATCCCATCTTTTCTGAACTTGATGCACTGATGGAGGGAGGATGGAATTATGTTGTTATGATGTATTCGAGGCCTATCAAGCAAAGCAGTGAATGAGGTATTCGAATTAATGATGTAAAACTTGGCTTCAGTCTTCCAGTCAACTACCTACAAAGGTAACACTATAGAACCTAAAGCCCGCTCACCTTGTTCATTGAATCCTCTCAACATCATCTGATCTCCTCAGAGTGTGGAGATGTCGATCCTCAAATAAGCAAAGGTCTTTAAACTCATAATGTTCACTGATGCACCTGTATCAATAAGAACTCTGGTGAGTTTGAACCTATCCATGTCGATTATGATGTATAGGGGACTGTTGTGCTCCAAGTCCCCCAGAAGAAGGTCTTCATCTATGAAGGTGATCCCTTAAGCTTCTTTTGTATAATGTGCCTCCTCACCTATAGCAGCCAACTGAGCTAAGTATATTTCAAGATCAAGGAGAGCCTTGATTAATGATTCTCTCATATCTTTGGATAAGATAAGGGCATCATATATGCTTAGCTTAGATGAAAACTTTCTTATATAAGAAAGGACATTATAGTCCACCTTGGGCTGGTCCTCCACAAGCATATCCAATGGTGGAGCTGTACCAATGACTTGTTTCTCTCTATCTTGAGGTGCTACCCTAGGAGGTAAAATCTTGCCACTATGGAGGTTGACTTCGGTGATCTCTTATGGTAGGATAATGGAAGGTTCTACCGTGCATCGCTCACCTGACTTCTCTTATGGGACCCTCAAAATCAGATGATTCCAAGTCTATCTCAAGAGGTGAACCCATAGTATTGAGTAGGCAAGTCTAACTCAATCAAAAGAAAGATTAGAATTGTTATAGTTATTTTGACTTGAAAAGTTATCATTAGGAATAGAAGACAACCCATCAGTGACAAAGATGTAATTCTAGCTTTATTCTTCAATTTCTTAGATTTATTTGGAGGTATAGAAATCAAGTAAAGTGAGTGGGGTAAGGGATTTGATGCCCTAATCCATCGAAAGAGTCTATAAGTAGAAGAAGAAGAACTAGTTGAAGTGGAGGAAGTCACCTGTGTGGAAGCTACAACTGTAGGCAGAAGGTTGGACTCGGTTGGTGGTTGTGCCATATCAGAGCCACACATGTTGTGCTACTACTGAGCTTCCCCTTTCCTCGAGTTGGCACTGGCAACTTGCAAACCTTCCTTGATGTTGGAGGTTTGAGTTGACTTAGGCTACAATAAAGTTTCTTGATCTTCTGGACGATCTTCTTAGAGGTTTTGAATAAAGAAATATCCTTACATTTTTTTAGTTTTGGAAGTATCGCATGTATCCCCAAGGATTATCCTAATGGAACTGGATGGTGGTTCCACAAGGTATTCCTTTGGGATAACTATAGCATCAGTCTTGAAGCTATGCTCAAGCCAGTCCTTAAATATGAAGCAATCCTCCAAAACATGGCCTAACATATAGTGGTAGGGGCAAAAGTTAGGATCATGAGTTTTGCCTACTTCCTCCGGTCTCCTAAGCTCGGGTAGCTGAAAATCAGGCTTTTTAAGAGATTCTTAAAGATCTTCGTGATTACCTCCCTCTTAAATGAATAAGGTTTGTTAAGCTTATCTAAAAGAGTATGTGGATCATAACTACCTGGTGGTGGGTATGTGTGCCACTACTGCTGCTGTTATGGCTGAGGAGGCTATGGTGTTGGCCTTGGAGGCTGCTATGGAGGCCAGTAGGGTTGCCTCGATGGTGGCAAGGGAGGTGGAGGCTGCTGAGGTTGTGATCTCTCAAACTGATCTCTAGCTGGTTGCTTCTACTTATTTACCGCTATCACTGCTCCCGGCTTCTTCTCATAAGCCTTATGTGGCTTTGCTTTGGGCAATTAGTCTTGAAAAGGCAACTGTTCGGCCTCTCTTTGTAGACTAGTCACCTTGTTCATTAGCTTATCAAATGTTTTGATAGCGAAGCCTTTAAGCATGAAGGCGACCATGGATATATTCTTGAAGAATCAATGGTATCTTGCTATGGCTAGCATTTCATACTCATGTTATTCCATCAGAGAATATAATCAATAAGGAACTCACCTGGGTGGTGTTGTGCTACAACGAGATCACTTACAATAACCTTTCACTGAGATCCAATAAACCTCTTGATAAAGAGTTACTTCAACTCAGCAAATATCTTTGTTGAACTATTGGGCAATTCAGCATACCAATCAAAAGCAATCCCTGCTAGGCTACTAACGAAGAGACGGAATAGCAAAGCCTCACTAACATCGGTGTTGCAACAACTAGCCCTAAAGTGTGCTATATGCTGCCTTGGGTTTCCACAACCATCAAAGCTTTTGAAAGAAGGTGGTACAAAACCCTTAGGATATTGGATTGAATCAAATTCCTCCGGGTATGGTATACCCTTTAGAACCGATGATCCTCCTTGGGCTTGAGCCAACGCTTCTTTCACTTACTACTCAACCATGGATCATACTTTTCTTGTGTACTCTATACATGCTAGTACATCAGGGTCTTGTCATCTTTTTTTGTGGCACTGGCTAAATTCTCTTACTTGTGGTACTGTGTCCCTATCTTTGCTCATCTTTTTTGCTTCAACTAATATTAGAGGTGTTGGGTGAGTTGTCTTGATCAACCACATCACCTTCCATGGCTTTCTTTCAGAGAGATCCTGGTATCTACCATCTGATCGATTGAGTTTCCCACCAAATCATCTTCATTGGGGTTGAAGCTTCTTCTCCTCATCGACCAATCCTAGAATCTCCTTTATCTCCACAAGATAATAAGCTCTCCCAGAGAGCGATCAATGATGAACAAATGATCTCTTGTGATCCTATCACTAAGAGGCATCGAACCTCGCACACTAGAGTTAATCCTATGAGGCTTTTCGCTAGAGACACTCGACTGTCACTAGGTATGAAAGAGATTACATTCCTAGGAGATTTCACTATCATTAGTGCAGCTGGGCTATCATCTGCTACCTCTATAATAGCTGCTACCATCTCCATGTCCTGCTGAACTAGCGAAGTTGGTGAAGGGACGATCACTATGCTTTGGGGTCGCCACTCCCTCCACACCACCACCACTATGAAGGTCTAGCAAAAGTCGACCTCGTGATGGCGGTGTAGATAGTAATCCCTATATGGCCGGATCACCAATGGGGTGCCTTCTTCTTGGATATGGCTTTCATGGCATTTTATGGAACTAGAGATATTGTGGCGTGGTGATGGCGTGGAGCATTGTGATGGAGACCACTAACTCTCTATGAATAGGAGCTGTCCTCCTGTGATGACTGGTCCCAGAAAGTCGGATATTTTCTGTATGGTCGGCGCGGGTAGCGAGCCGAGATGGAAAATCAATAAGCGCTGACTAGCGGCCCGAACTTCCCTCTCCCTACGGTAATATGAGCTATGAGCCTCTCGGCCCTCTCGATGCATATGTTTACAGTGGGGATGATAGATCTCGGATCAAATTAAACTTAGGACTCGAGCTCAAATAACTCCAACTTGCAAGAGTATGAACTTCTAAAATTTAAATTTCTTATCCTATTGATGTTATCTTAAAATAGTGTAGTTTTGGTACACATAAGGGTAGTTCTATTTTTTACGGTATGTATAAGCATTGCGACACATCGCAACACTAAACAAACTACTTCAATAGAATCATCTTTCTAACAATACACTTCATAGTTGTTTCTTCACATATAGTTTTGTCAAACAAACCCTTAATCAATATTCTACAAAATTATCCCCAATAATATCTTTTATTTATAGTCGAGCAATAAGCTTTTGAGAACCTACATTGTTATTTTTTGCATCTACTATCTTACATAACATTTAAATTGTAGAACACACATTTGGTTATAATCTATAACAATAAAAAAAATATTTATGAATCAAATTTCATCACTTTTAATAAAAGTGCTAAATAGATTACTCTTTTTCCCTCTCTTTTTAAGGAAAGTGCATCACATTTAAATTATAGACCTGACAATTAACCTGATTTTTATTTTACACAATGAAGTGTTCTTCAAGGGAAACCAGAAAAAAATGTTCTTGAAGGGGAACTAGTAAAAATCAGCTCGGACTGAATTGATTTATTACTTTTAAAATCAGATTAGGCCGATCGGTTCAATCAGTTGAACTATAAATTGGTCGTATGGCCTATCCAGTCAATCTAAAAATCTACCTTCGCATTGAACCAGCAAAAACTGGACAAAATCATTGGTTCAAACGGTGATCCGGCACCGGTTCTAGAAAACAAATCAATTCAACTACTTATATTAAATATATTAAAATATTAAAGTTAATAAAATATGTAATTTATATATTTTTATAAGAAAGCTTATAAATTTTTTTTTAATTATTATTGTTATGAACTTGAACAAAATTAATCATAATATATCCACTCAATTCAAAGCACAAGTATCTTACAAGATAATGCTTTAGAGTTTTACTTTTCAATATAAATTGTGTAACAATAAATTTATTTTATGATGTGAGATAAAAAAAAATTAAATATGATAAAACTTATCGAGTTAAACTTTAAGATTGAGAATTTTAAATTATATGATATAGGCATTAGAACTATCAAATGCGCTTAAAATTTAAGAATATAACAATAATATTTTAATTTTTAATTTTATATTTGTATTATAAATTATATTTTATAATATTAAAATATTTTTATAATATAAAATTTATAATAATATTTTATAAATATTTTACACGTTTTTTTTATAGAATTACTAAAATACTTTTTTTTATATTATACTCATTTTTTATACTATAAATTCTATTTATATTCATAAATCTAAATTATCCAAAAATTTAAAATGTTAATTATTTTTAATATACATATACCTAGATTCATATTAATATTTTATATATTTTATATTATAAAAATATATCTTACAATTTTCTTAGATTTTAAATATATTAAATATACACATTTAAATTTATAATAAACATATAATTATATCTCATTAAACTTCATATTAATATTAAATTTATAATTATTAAAAAAAATAATGTCAGTCAATTCAAGAAAATAAATAATGTAAAATAGACATATTTAACTAAAGATAATTTTACCTATTTTTTCATATGTTGGTTTAAATTAAAGCCATTCAAAATCCTTTAAAATAAATAATGAGCTAAGATATTATTTTAAATGGATGGTTTTCTCTTTAACCCTCCCTCCCTCCCTCTCGATCTTACACACACAGACATTCTTCATCCAAAATTATAAAAGATCAAGATATAAAACAGCTAAAAAAATCATCTTTTAATTACTTTTCCATTCAAATTTCAACAGTTTTAAGCAATTAGAAATAATAAAAAAAAAACTTAAAACACAAGCAATTAAGCAAGCATCCATGTAAATCAAGATACTAAGAGACAAGAACAGAAAAAAAAATATATATCTTAGCTCATTAAACTAAGCATGAATGTAGTTGGACAAAACAATATTAAATGGCCGGCCAGCAAAGTAATGGATGATAAGATATGCAAGCTTGTTTTGTCCCTTGTGTGATATACAACATCTAATGAACGAAACCATAGTAGCTCTGCTATGGCTACCGTCAGAATAAAATTCCAAATATAAAGACAAAACATCTTCACTCAACTTGGGCCTGGCTACCACACGAAGTCGAAACCTCGGCACTGCAGACTGGGCAAACCTGTACAAATCAAGGCTGAAACAGCTTAGCACCATGACTGCATGCGCTCAGATTATATATCTATATATATATATGAGTGTGTGAATATGTGTACGCTGATAACCCATCCTTGTCTAACAAAAGGTTTTTCAAACTAAATTAACAAAAAAAAAATTTACATATTTGTCTAAATTCCAAAAACAGACACAAATCAATCAAATATATTAAGTAGGTGAGTAAATCCTGAATTGGCTAAAACTACGAGTCCACATTCAACAAATTCTGAATTCCAACTATTATGCAAAAACAATAATTTTGACTTTAACAACACAAAAGAATAAAGTTCCAATTTATAGTTACAATGACAACTGGGGACCAGCAACTTCAGGTTAAGGATGATTATTATTGTCAGATGTTAGATCGCAAATCTTCAGAATTTGCACATGTAAGGAAATTTAGGGGGAAATTACTTGGAAGAAAATGCATATAACATGCGCAACAGTGAAGAAATTACACACAAACAACAATTTGGAGAGCAAATGGTTGTACTAAGGAACAAAGAGTTGGGCCAACTCAAATCAACAGGAAGATTAGAGAACGCGATCCATTATCTACAAGGATCATCATTATAGGCATGTTTATGCCATAATGAACAGATATAAAACCAAAATTATGAAAAAAAAAAAAAAACTGAAGTAGCCCAGAAACTTAGAACGATGATGTGCTCACCTAAACTGGGACATAATATGCATTTGATAAGTATAATCCTTCACATTTCCATCATTAGTGCAAGTATAATGGTTATAGAGGCATATAATATTAAAAAAAGGAGTATAATATGTTGTCTTGCTTAGATAAGGACAAGCATTTCAATGTTCAAACATGGGATTCAATGTGATTCGATGCACCTGCATGAGGTGAAATCACATCATATTTTCAAAGGTCTAATAAAACGCCATAGAGGATATAATGCTACAAATATGCTTGAAGATTGAGAGTTCACTCAAACATCTGAACATTACGAAAACTAAAGTAAAGTACCTTCAGCATTTAGGATATCAGGATATCCAGTTATTTATCAGAGATTCAAGACCTTGACAAGTTTCTCAGAAAGAACGGAATTAAGCATGTTTAAGTGGTTAAAAATATCATATCCGGATTTTACGAGACAAGCCACATAGGTTAAATTCACAATCCTAAATGCAGCCAAGTAAATGATATCCTAGGCAAGTCACATGCAGGATAAAATGCTGCATATATGAACCTAAGTTAAATTTCTAAGCTATACCAAATAGATTAATGTAAGAAAATGAAAAAAAAAAAAATATGAAACCCAAATCAAATGTTCGCGCACAAGACCACATGCATACATATACACTTATACGCGAACATGACAAACAAACCAAATACCTTGTTTATTTGAAGCCATTTGTTTATGCATTCCGTGTGGTACTTATGCTTGCATGAAAGCACAACTAAAGAGTCACCATCCTCAAAGTCTAACCGGCAAATGACACATCTGGGCATATGAACAAATTAGAATCAACAACTAATTAAAATCTGAAATAAATTAGACAAATATAAACGTGAATCAGGCTTCTCATTAAAAGTTGGATGAGAAGATTATTATAAAATATACTTGTATTATGAAATATCAAAATACAAAAATAATAATTTAAAATAAAGTGTTGAAATTCTCATCAGTGAAATACCCAAACCCCTTACCAATAGTAACTTAAATCCAATTATTTTCATATGTAAATTCAACATAGACTCATTGTAGGAATGTTTTGTTAGAACACCAAACTACACAAGGTAAATTTGTGAGTTTTTTAAGGTTTCATCCTTCATTTAATGTCTTCTCTACAAAACCAAATTGTTATTTTCTCCTGCTGCGCATATAAAATATAGATTTTATTTCAAGCATGGTTTTTCAACATACTTCTTTAAGTGCAGAATGTGATATTGCTTAGTTCTACCTTTAGAATAGGAAATTAACAGAAAGAGTGTCTATCTTTCATTTCTAGCTTATTTTTATTTACTAAATTCATAGAAAAAAAGTTTCTATTTAAAACCTTCAAGATATCATTTCTTGATTTTATAAGAATATTTTGCTTTAATGTTCTAGAGAAAGAATGAACAATAATTGGAAAAACGAGAAATTTAAGTTCTAGTATTCTGTCTAATCAGTTTATGAGCATTAAAAAACAGAGAATGTTTTCAATTTGAATTCTCAAATATATACTCAGAAATACAAGTTATAAGATAAATCAGAATACCAACTGTTATGTAATTTCTCATTGGAGTATATTACATAGTAAGGACTACCAGTCGAACTCATGAACTTGACCGGTTTTACAGTCCAATAGAAAAAGAAAAGGAACAAGTGTTTATCTTTGAAATCCATTGTAATGTCATTTGGCCTTAAAAGAGCAAACACATGCACAGGTCCGCATTGCACAACTTCTCATGAGTAATAGAACGGAAACAAAAAATGTAAAAAATCCATCTCCTCTATTCTTCTACGAAGTTGTGCACTTACTGATCGCTATTGCAATCCTCTCCGATGTGAGCCTTGTAGCTGACTGATGGCAAAGAAGCAATAGTATCGACAGAAAGACCTCTGTTCTCAGTTCCAACTACTTCACCCAATGCAATAAGTTCCTGAAGTTATAGACAGATATCACATACTATATTTTATCTTAAAAATTGAATAATGAATGATACGACCAGACCATCTCTACCTCATATGATAGTTCGTCAGGATCAACCTCTCTCCACGCATCCTAATATGGAAAAAATACAATAGGATAAAAGGCTCTACAATCAAGATTAATCTGAAATATGAAGGAGATAGTTTCTTTGACATGGTCAAATGCATTTCTAATACTTTTTTCAAAAAAAAAATTGACAACAGAATACAGATGCAACCTTTTTTTTTAACAGAAGATTTTTTTTGGGTCAAAATTACATCTGACGCATTAAACAATGATTTCAGAACCTATTTGATGTAGGAAATTTTAGGGTCTAGAATTTATTAATGCAAACTTATTAAGATGCATAAAGAAACTCATAAGCACAAAAATTCATAGTTTCCAGAAATTAATTTGCACGTTGACGCATATGAATGAAAAGCATTTTTTTCATTCAAAATGACAATTTAAAAGTCTCTAATATATTAAATTACACAAGAAATCTGAGAATTCTATCACAACACACACAAAGAAAACTGGTAAGCATTGAGTTTGATAAATCTCATTTATACACAAAGACCAATTTTGAAGAAAGAGTCAGTAAAAAAATAAAAAAATGGAAGATTCAGTCCTCATGTCAGTCTAAGAAGACTAGCCCCCCAAAAGTTATCATCATGACAAGTATTCAAGAATTTTCACATTTAAGAACACACATAAGAATTTAGAAGAAACATAATCTCATTCAACCATTCAATAATTTTTTCATGCATCAGGGAACCTAAATAAATAACTTCTCAAAATCTCTCAAGACATAACCAACAAATGTAAGTTTCAATTCAATACATATGGAATCCATCAAAAACAAGTAACAAATCATAGTTTCAATAAAACAGTAAATCTCCAATTTTAGAATTATGTTCCAACAATTCCCAAATTTCCCAACTACAACACAACGCCAAGAAAGAAAAGAAACCAATGACCAATCATATCTACAACCACATGAAACCCACCATAGAAAAAAGTATCAAAGAGTGAAACAACCATAGAAGGAAACACTAAAGGAGAAATAGTCCAAACAATTAAACCGCTCACATGAAAGGCTGCACGTAGAAAGTTCATCCAAGGAAACAACAGTTATGAGGAACTCGAATATGGTAATAGTGCAAATAAGGGAAACCCTAAGAGTTCTACAATGATAGAAATCTAGTCGCAGGATTCCACATTAATCTTCCTGTCTATAAAAAAATTTGACCCGGACAAATTGAATACTAAATATGCCATCAAATCAAGATTTAATTGATGAATTTCCTGTAAAGTAATTGATGACTCATCACAAATAGACTTGTCATCTCAAAGCACAAGATACTTGTGATATTAACCATAATAGCATACACAATCTCTACATGAACATAGTTTTTGGAACCAGATAAAAAGATCCATATATTAATATGATAAAATGTAAATTCAAAAGTAGAAGATAAAAAGAGGAAATAACCGCAGATATTAGTAGTATGTTCGTGAAATAAAGTCAAATCATATACATTAAATTTAGAAAAATACTATAGCTTCTAAAAATTTTTGTTTTGTAAGTTTGAACTCAGGGTCTAATATTGTTTCATATGCCCAATTAAATATCCATATAGAAAGCCTTTCAGCATTCAAATATATCATTTTCTTATCACTCAAGTTTGAATTACACTTCTTTTGCTTATATCAACAATAGACTTATAATTATCATAATTAACCATTAACTTCCTACAAATATCTTCATGCAAATCAAGCATACCATGAAACCATCCAAATAGAGACTACTAATAATTTACAACTAATTCCAAAATGATAAAAATGCTTAAAATATTAAAAAAATAAACCACATAAATGACATGTCTATATAAACAAATAATCTCTTTAAAGAATATTAATATAAATGGCTTAAATATTAATGGAGATAATTTATGCATTTTTAGAGTTGGCTTCATGGGTGAAAAATTGAACTTCATGTTTTCTTTAGAGTAATCGTGCCTAATAATTTATTGATAATATTGACAAAATTTGACCATTTTATAATTCTTCTATGAGTTTGGAAATTAAAGAACCAAGAACAAAATTAATTTACATTATTGGTAGAATCAAATTTGCTAGAATTTTCATCAAAAAAGTAAATCAGCTTGTTCAATTGATTTATCATCATTTTAATAGGTACCATTTATTTACTTTCACATTCAAGAATCAAATAAATTTGATTAAATATTAGATTTCACATAGTAGCTCAAATTCACAATTGATATTAAATTCAAATTCTATTTCAGATTTAGGTTTAATTTTAGTTTCAACAATAAGCAATTGATGAGATTCCCTCAAGATTTGGCCTAATATCACAAATTTCAATTCAACAAACTTGAATTCCAATAAAAAAACAAGTTTTCAATCTAAGCTTTAAAAAAACTAATTTCTAACTTTAATCTCATTCTCGCAAGGCCTAATTTTTCTTGTTGTAATACAACATTGAAAAAAAATAAAATAATCAATCATTGATCAGAATTAATGTTTTGTGAACGAAACAACTACAAAAGGAAGCACCAAAAGAAAAACAAATGAAGATAGCTACAACACTCACAAGTAAAGCCTAGTTGAAACGACCACAAAAGAAAACCACCACAGTAGAAAACACAAATATGGCTACAATGCAAAGAAAAGTAGCCAGCAAATTCCTACAACATTAACAAAAGAGTGAAAAATTATGATCATCGGATTCACTACTATACAATACTTAATGTGCAAAATGGTTACCAAGTGCATGAGGCTCCTGACAATGTGAGATCTGAGAAGGTGAATGTACGCATCCTTAAACGCATTTACATTGAAATTATTTCTATTATCGCATAAGACTTAGCAAGCAAACAAACAATGCATAAACTTGAAGAAAACAAAGATATACAGTACTCATACACGTATTTTCAAGCCCACAACACTACTTAAATAACCCAAAAAATGTTACTCTCTCACAAAAACCACCTAAGTCCTGACAACTTTCTTAACACCCCAAACCTGTAAAGCACAAATATTGACAAGGGACGTAGCGACACAATCAATATTGGCAAAAAGGCAAGAAAATTTTGAATAGCACAACACACGGAATAATATTATATAATGTAAATATTCATGAGCAAGTACATTCAAATATGTACTTTACATAAAAAAGAAAAAAATGCCAGCACTTCATCAACAAAAATTAAAGAAGTGCATTTAAAAAAAGTAAGATATTGATGAGAGTTATCAAAGAAAATATAAAAAATAATACAAGACCAACAAAGTTAAACAATCATAGCCATAGATCACTTTGTAAAAACAACAATTTGTAAAAAAATAATATGTTATGACGTGAGAGGTAATAAGTGATGATTTTGAAAACAAAAAAATGAAAAAGGATACCTAATGGCATGTCCAACTTCTCATCCTGTTTTTTCAAGTAACTAGGTAAGTACATAAAAATGGGACACAAAACCCTTCCACATGTTGAGTGGGAAAAATCAAATTAGATAGATCTAAAAAGCTATAGATTCATGCCAAACAAAATAAAGTGTGAGGAGTCCACCTTGGATATAAACAAGTCATGACTACTATAGAAAATCCACAAAGCTAAAAATATTTCTAAAAAATTTAAAAGAGGCACCAGATGTCATGATGTGTCCTAAAAAACAAATTATTCCTTATACCTTTTTTTTTTAACTTATGATGTGCCACTTTTTGTTAAATACTACTACACTACATAATTTTCTTCCATTCTATTCACAATTATTTAATTTCATTTTTTTTTTATTTTGAGTTTAATCTTGCATCAAATAGGGTAACATGTCACCCTCATTATTGTTCAACTTCAGCTAATTCTTTAATTCATGCAATTTGTCGCCTTTTATTTGTTTGTATAAGAACCATTAATAAATCGACATATGATCGTGCATTATAGTTATCTTCAAATGTATCTTATCTAATCGAATCACACACAATCAATTTTCAAAACCATATAAGTTCTTGCTTTAGGAATAAGCACAATGAAAGATTAGCTATTAATCTCTTGCAATACCACTACATATTAATTGTAAGTGCTTGTAATCTTATGTTATCAATCATGAACAGGTTTCATCATTTGTATGTTATGTATATGCATTTTGTGCCGATATATTTTAATTATCAACATTTTGAGATATAGGTGACAACTTAAGATTTTAAAAGCTACAAAATCATTTTTTTTTTCATTCAAATATGGAACACAGCTAAGCTTGCTACACTGAACATAGGTTTTCTGCAAGTATTTTATGATTGCTTGGTTCCAAATAGCATTTCAAACATTCTATGATTACATTTTTATGTGAAAGAAAGAATTCATAATATAGAAGAACATTTAGTTGAATTTCAAATGCATTAAATTCTTTAACACTCCATCATGCGATGCGAAAAATAAAAGTGGTCAATGTATCCACTTAACGTATCCACTTAACTTTAGAAAGTGGGCTCAACGATTCTAAAAAAAACATTACCGTTACTTTAAGCACAATTTACTACTAAACAATAACCTTACAACTTTTCAAGCATTCTATTTAGTTCACACCCTTCTTTCTCAAGCCACACAAACTAGACAAATGACAATTATTCATTGGCCTAGACTTCATATTGTAATGCATCTGTGTTGCATGGCCCAAATTTTAGTTCTTGTAGGAAATTCACATTAAAAAGTCATACCAGAATTTCTGTACCCCCTCCAATGCTACATGACCACAAAGAAAGTTCATTCAAAAATTGAATCATTTTGGTGCAAAATTGGGCCTAGACATTTTATGGGGAAATGCAAACCTCACTAGGATGTTATGGTGGACTATAGTGGGAGCATAGAGTAGACAGTAGGACTGATTTGAGTTTGCACAACACAGAAGGCAATACCAGACAAAGCTTTATATTATGTCTCATTCTTTTTTTGTTAATCTTTGAAACTAGACATATGAGTAACAAAATGGAGAAAAGGAAAACAGCATCATGTAAGAAAACATGATAGCCTAGCATTATATGCAGACAGTCATTATTTTACCCTAATACTTCCGAGGAAAGCCTAGCGAAAGACGGCAAGCAATCAAATCCTTCAGAATTTGGTGTACAGAGCTCACCTAGAAGCATGTGGATGACTACTGCCACATACCAGTGATTTTCCAAGAACAGACAGCAATTCAGCGCACATTGTAGCATTAACAATGAACTTCCGTTTCATGCATTCTGATAAAAAAAGAGGTGTTTTTGCAAATAATTGTGGCTAAAAATTCAACAAGGCCAGTTACAGAAACAAATTGCCATTGTTTTTGTAAACAAAAAAACTAAGACAGCAGAGACATCACTTCCAGGGGAATATTGAACTCTTCATAATCGCATCTTTCGGTCATACCTATATCTCTGAACTTGAGGTGACATCAACCTGACCAAACATGAAAAGCATTCATGCTATAGATGGTTGGATGGTGCAGAAGTTTATTACTTTGCTTGAAAAAAACAACAATTTTAAATCTATGAAATGATTTTAGATATTTAAAGGACTAATCATTTTTGTAGTAGTTTCAGCTAATCGTGCGGTATTAAAGATAAGTGTGTTAAACATCATCGCATAGGGTTTTTTTTTTAACTTTGAATGTGAAGTGATTCACACTTATATTCACAGTAAAATGCTAATGTTGTCGCCTCAGTAATAAGAAGATTGATAAATGGATCCAAAATTGTGTTCGAAGGGATAGCCTCTAACATTTACATTTCTAATAGGATAAAGAAGTCAGTTTCTTGAGGCCTTTGTTCTTAGTTTAAAGTTCCAAATCATTAAATTCAAAATAATTACAAAAATGTATTAATGGTTATCAGTTAGCAGGCATTAGTACCATGCAACAGTAAATTAAAAAACATAAAAAAAATCATTCTTACCTGATCAAAGTCCTCATGATTCCCGTTTTCTGCAATAGCCCCTAATTACACCGAGAAAAGATTTCAATCAGGGGGGTTTCAAATGAACAGTTAAATTCATGGAGATTAACAAAAAATCACGGGAAATAGGAACATAAACATGAAAATCATACAATCATTTAATCCAGCAAGGGCCATCAACCGAACGGCGACATCACGCTCCTCAGCATCTTGGAGGGCCCTAGCATATGCCTCATCGTTGTCAAAATCTTCCGGGTTAATGCCACTCTCATTAGCATCGAAAGCATCCTCTCCGTAATCACTCCCCTCCACACTACCCTGTTCACCATAAGCCTCCTCCGGTTCACCATCCAATTCTTCCTCCTCCTCCTCAATGCTGCCGCCATCCGAGCTCGCAAAATCACTGCCGTCACCACCGTTCATCCTCAGCATCATGTACGCCCTTTCCTGAGCCAATTCCGAACAGCCCAAATACTCAAAGATCCAAGCTCCAATAACTTGCACGTAAGATCATAAGAATAGTATATATGATCGGAATCCCTTACCTGCTCTTGAAGAGCCCGAGCAAGGGCAAGGTCTGCGTCAACCTGGCTAAGGCTGGTGAAGGGCGTTCTACTAGGCACGCCGGGTGCCATCTCGGTGGTAGATCCACCATCTGTCGTATCCGTAGAGTTGAGGTTAGTGTTGGAATTAGGGTTTTCGCTGGGAGCTCTATCTGTGGTGCCGCTGGTCTCCTTTGAGTCCGCCATTTCGAGAGTCAAGAAGATAAGACAGCGGTGAGACAGCGGAGGATATAACATTAACGGCAGATCAACTGATGAACGAGGACAGACGTTCTGATTTAGCGGAAAAAAATAAAAAAAGTATAACAATTGTGTAGCTCTATAGTGAGATTGCTTGTAATTTATAAGTATATGATAAAACTAACTTATTACAATTAGACTTATAAAATTGTTGAATTTTTTTTTCTTCTGCTAAATCAGAACGTCTTTACTCATTCATCAATCGATCTATCATTGTATCTTCGGCTATATCTCATTGCTATCTTATCTTTATTATCTCTTGAGGTGATAGACTCGAAGGAGATCAAAGGTGCGTCATAGATAAAACTTTTAACGAACATCAAGAGGATCTGCATAGGTGATAAATGTGACACTTTAAACCCCAGGAGATTAGTCACAACGATATCCTCGCCCACAAGATGCGTCATAGATAAAACCTTCAACGAACATCAAGGGGACCGGTTACGTGTGGGTGATGAATGTGACACTTTAAGCCCCAGGAGATTAGTCATAACGACATCTCCACTCACAAAATGGGTGAGGTGTTGGGTGGATACCCTTCCAAAAAAAAAACCCTAATCTAAACACTAGACTCAACTCTAAGGATTCAATCGATGACAGATCAACTCCCGAGGTTGTAAATAAGTCGAGTTTGAGCGAGTTAAGACTTTATTCATGTTCAGCTCGTTTATATTAACACGTGCTCAAAATTATCCTATATTTAAATAAGGCTTGTGTCTTTAGAAAACCGATTCGGTAGAGTAAAGTTTTAGCCGTTGAAATCAAATGCGCGATTTATTTAAAGTGAACAATAAAACTTCAATTTTATGGAAAACCTCAAAAGAGGGAAAAAACCGGGGCTGCCGATAAAAGCTTCCACTATGTATCATTTGAGTACAAGATCTTCCGTCTGGGATTACATAATTATATGAGAAAGGGACAACAGTTATGTGACAATGATCAGGTTGTAACAGTTATGATGTTGGCAGTGAGAATGTGATGACGATGATGTTGATGATAGTGGTCGGTGATCGACAACAATGATCGACGGCGGAGGATCGGCGGTGGCGGTGATGGCGACGGGTGGTTGGCGTCGTCAGTGGCGGCATGTCTTGGAGGATCTTTAGAGCTCTCTCTCTCTTGCTTGGGCCCCCTTCATATGAGAATTTTATAGGTGGAGGAGTCTCGTAAATATGTGCAAAATTGAACCACTCCTCTCCATGACACTCATGATAATTCCCCGATCATATGATGTATTTTGTGTATTTGAATGCTAAAAGCGAAATTAAGTAATTGCAAGATCTTTGGCTTGGGACGTCGAGACACTCAATTTGACTATAAACACTCCATATTTGAGAGCTTTTTAAGAATTTAACTGATGTCCCAAAATTTCCAATGATATTTTAAGTGCTTGATCTCAACCAGTTTCAATTTCTAATCAGCTTGCTTTTGGCATCAAGATTCGTGCTTATTTAGAGGAATTTTGAGGTCATATCTTCTATTTTTGGATGATATTATCTCAATCATTCAAAAATATATATGTCGAATAATTGAAAATAACATTTTTCAATGAAATTTGTCATTAACCATATATTTTGAAAACAGATCTTCATGGGAGCACAAGATTATGACTGAGCGATTCACCTGATATGTGTAGGTATGTGCGAGCTTGAAATTCGGTTATGAACCCATGGCACTTAGTGCTAGTGAGGCGCCTGGCGCAGGTGCTCGTCTTGGCACTGCGAGGCCGAGTCTTAGTGGCCTGGCATGGCGAGACTGGACCGAAGCTGGCCTGATGGCGAGCGCAGTCTTTGCATGGCCCAGTGCTTGGCAGCAAGCGCCCGCCATGACAAAACCGTCGATGAGGGTATTTTCATCCGTTTTTGTCCAATTTTGTCAATTTTCTACGATTTTTTACGATTTTGAGCGGTTTTAAGCCATTTTTCTTGGATTTTTGACCTTTTTGCCCCTATAGGGGGTCCATAAAAACCCCCTAGGGCCAAGGGAGAAGGCACATTTCTCATGTGCTTTAGTGCTTCTCTTCTTCTTGGGTGAGGGTAGTTCGGAGGTGATTAAGGCCCGTAGTTTATACGGGAGGCTCCGATTTTCCCTTGAAAGAGGCGTTGACTGCCTGACCGGCCGGGTTTGGGCGATCAAGACCGTAGTTCATATGACGAGGCTCGATTTTCCCTCGAAAGAGGCGTTGACTGCCCTTGTCGGACCGACCGGGTTTGGAGGCGATCAGGTAGTTCATCTGAGCTCAGTTTTCCCTCGAAGAAGGCGCCTGGGACCGGCCGGGTTTGGGCGATCAAGACCCGTAGTTCATGCAAGGCTCGATTTTCCCTCGAAGAGGCGTTACTCTTGTCGGGACCGGGTTTGGAAGCGATCAGACCGTAGTTCATCTGCGAGCTCCGATTTTCCCTCAAAAGAGGTGGCCTTCTTGACCGGCCGGGTTTGGAAGCGATTAAGGAACGATAACCGAGAGAGCGGGGTTAGCGATGCACGATGGTGGTGGCGGCAGTGGTGGCCGGCGGTGACTGCGGCAGTGGTGGCGAGATAACCAATGATGTGGTGAAGCCGGCGAATGGCGATAATCAGAATAAGCGGTAAGTAGTCAGCGTGGTGACCGTCTGATGGTTTGGCCAGCGAAGTGGTGGTGGCGGCAATGCAACTAGCGTCGATAATGGTCGGCGAGATAACGATGTGATAGTGGTAGCCAGCGATTGCGATGGTGGTAGCCAGTGGCAAAACAGCGGTGGTTAGTGGCCAGCAGGGGTGTCGACGGTAGCTGAGTAATCGGCAGTGGCAGCGGCAAGCATCGTGTCTAGCCGATAACGCAAATGACCAGTGAAGATGCCGGTGATTGGTGTGGCGGTAGCCGTGATAGTGGTTAGCGGCCGTGAGGTTCAGCGGCAGCTAGCAGCAGTGGTCAGCGAGATAACCGCAGCAATGAGTGGTGACCAATGATGCAATGTCTAGCATAACCGGTAATGATGTTAATGATGACCATGATGGTTGGCAACCCGAAGTGGTCAACAATAGCGATAGTAATCCAGTGGCCAGCGTCGGTTGTGGCGAGATTCAGCGATAATGGTGGTAACCGGCAAAAATGCAGTGTAAATGCAGTGGATTAACCAACAATTAGCGGCAGCAAGGTGTGGCAATAAGATAGTCGATAGCAGCCGCGTGGTTCGCGAGATAACGCAGCAATGCGGTGATAAAACAAAATGCCGGCGATAATTGATGCGATGGCCGGCAGTGGTTTGGAGGGGTGGTCAGCAGCGCAATAGCGAGGTAGTCGCAGTGTCAATATCGTGAGATTTTGACATATCAGGTTGTTTGTGAGAGTGTGACTTCGATGGCATTAACTGTATGGAAGGGGTTGAATTTAATCGAGATCTTTGACCCATCAAGGTTGTTTGTCGAGTGTTACCGATGGCGTTAACTGTGGAAGAAGTTGAATTGAATCCGTGAGATCTTTGACCATCGAGGTTGTTTGTATTACCCAATATTAACACATGGAAGAGGTTGAATTGAATCCGAGGATTTTGACCCATCCAGGTTGTTTGTCGAGCGTTAGATGGCGTTAACAATGAAAAGGTTGAATTGAATCCGCTGAGGATCTTTGACCCATCCGAGGTTTGTTTGTCAGAGTGTTACCCGATGACGTTAACCTGTATGGAAGAGGTCGTAGGAAGTCCACCAAGGACCTTTTAACCCATTCTAGGTTGTTTGTTAGAGTCTTTGCTCGATGACGTTAACCTGTATGGAAGAGGTCGTAGGAAGTCCAACAAGGACCTTTTGACTATCTAGGTTATTTGTCAATCTTTTCGATGACATTAACGTATGGAAGAAGGTCAAAACATCCGTTTATGGTTGTAGCCAAAGTTGCTCCTTAACCTTGGCCTTTTTATTAGTATTACTGACTTGCTTCTCAAACTGATAATCAATTAGATATCTAAAATATCGATTTGGATAATCTTTTGAGATTAAGATTTGCCCCCCAGTTTCTGAAAAAAGCTGAAGGAACGAAGTTTGATGAATCTTCATTCTTCACTTGCGCTCCTTAAAAGCTTGAAATGCTACATCTCGATGGTAGTTTTCATCTTGTTGGGGAACTTGGTTGCCATACAAGATGATATATAGAATCGATTTCCCAGACGGTCAAAGCATTGCGTGCTAGAAAACCGATTCGCGGTAGAGTAAAGTTTTAAGCCAGCGTTGTGAAATCAAACATAAGTATTTAAAGAGTGAACAATAAAACTCGAATTTTTATGTGAAAAATCTCAAAAGAGGGAAAAATATGGGGCTAGCCCGAAAAAGCTTCCACTATGTATTTTTGAGTACAAGACCTTCTTCCCGGATTACTGATGTATATGAGAAAGGGACAACGGTTATGTGACAATGATCGAGGTTGTAACGGTTATGATGTTGGACAAAGTTGATACGATATTGGCGATGATGTTGACAATAGTGGTGGTGATGACCAAATAATGGTGACGACGGCGAGGATCGGCGGTGGCGGTGATGGCGTGGTTGGCGTCAGTGGTGGCGACACGATTGTTTGGAGGATCTTTAGAGCTCTCTCTCTTGCTTGGGCCCCCCTTCATGAGAAATGAGGGGCTATTTATAGGTGGAGGTGGCGTCTCAGAAAATGCAAAATCGAACCACTCCTCTCCATCGGACGCTCATGATGATTCCCTTGATCATATGATGTATTTTGTGTATTTGAATGCTCAAACGAAGTCGGAATTGTAAGATCTTTGGCTTGTTGGAACCGGCTCGTCGAGACACTCGATTTGACTATAAGAATTCTATATTTGAGAGCTTTTTAAGAATTTAGCTGATGTCCCAAAGTTTCCAATGATATTTTAAGTGCTTGATCTCAACCAGTTTCAATTTCTGATCAGCTTGCTTTGCATCAAGATTAGTGCTTCGACTAGAGGAATTTTCAGGGTCATATCAAGGCTCATAAGACCTTTGTTCGTGTTTAGCTTAATTTGCTAAGCAAAATCAATTCAAACAAGCCTTATTCAAATATCTTCCTAGCTTGGATGAGATATTTATGCATGCATTAGTTAAGAGAAACTTCTCTTTATAAT
>CM038215.1:105274360-105369676 GCA_021442155.1 Cymbidium sinense
TGAAGTACCGAGATTGCAACCACCAATATGATTATTGATTAATTAATAGGCTAGCAGATGATCCAGCAGAAGTCCTTGCGTCGAACCTGCACTATTAGTTCCAAAAAAAGATCAAAGTTGGCGCATGTGTATAAACGGCAGAACTATTAATAAGATTACAATCAAATATGGATTCCTAATACCCACGCTAGAAGACATGCTAGACAGACTTTCACGAAAAAAGTTTACATAATTATAATGTCAAAACTTAGGAATACATAGATATAGTGACAGAACAATTTATCCATAATACACAATTAGCTCACACACGCCTTGTGGGCATGTTGATCTATTATGACCACTATTTTTACATAAACTACAAGTTCGATTACTCCTTGTGGGATTTTCATCCATAGTATTTCTGAATCGCAGTGAACGTGGTCGACCTGACTTCTTCTTGATATTTGGTGGGGTATTCGTGGAAGTTCCGCGGTGATGTGCGCCACTCATCGCGATCGGGATGACATGAAACGCTTCCCTCGTATGTTTTGCGTAGTAGTCCAAGGTGTAGTAGACCGACACGCATCAACGCTTTATATGTCGCCGCCCAGCACGTAAATGACGCGAGGACATGGCATGTGATAAGCTTGTGGTTGGTTGCGCATGTACATCGAGACATATTGTTCTCATACTCCCACCTTGTATGATCTGTTAGAAGCAAAAACTTGGTACTCATTATTGTTAATTCATCGGATCGGAAATCTCCTTGCCGTGTTCACTACCCCGCAAATTTGCCTGCGACGGGAGAGAACATGGAGTCCTGATTCGATGTTCTTGAGTCCAGCGTTTCATAAATGTAGCGACAATGTTATAATATATTGCAGAGACCAATGCCTGAATTGGCAAGCCACGTGCTCTTTTTAGTACACTGTTGAAGCATTCAGCTGCATTTGTAGTCATGGTGCCATACCTGTACCCATCATCGTGGGTTAGAGACCAGATGTACATCCCTTTGAGCCAATCGTAGGCCTCGGGTTTGATGTTTTTGATATCAGTCATACACCTTTTAAAAATGCGTATATCATCAGTATTACCCGCCACATACATTTTTTGGCATATGAATTCAACGTCTCTGATCCCAAGTTGTCTAACGGTTTTTTTAAAGTTTTCTCGCAAATGTCTTAGGCAAAAGCGATGTGCAGCCCACGGTAACATCTCCCTGCAGCCCCGCACCAACCCCGCGTGCCGGTCAGAAATGATGCACAAATCACCTCTTGCAGATCGTGGAACCGCTCTTGTAGTGTCCCAGATAAACCAACACCACGACTCAAAACTTTCTCGATTCTACTACGAAAGGCAAGTGGAAATAATCCGTTGTTGGCATCAATTCCATTGTTAGTAGAGTCCCCTTTACCTGGGAGGAAAGTCCCATCGGACATAAACGGCGCAGTAATGCCAAGAATCAAGGTGGAATAATCACCGAAATCGGTGTGACTCGCATTTCTATAGACCGACGGCATTGAGCATATAACGTATATGAATATCTCCAACGATCGATAAGATTCCTCCCAATTTCGAAAATAAGCTTTAGTGCCTTTGCGTGCATCCCAAGCTTTCATGTATGACACGCGTATGTTAAATTTGGACTCAATACAGCCAATAATCTCCCTGGGCTTTAAATCCAGATGACGCCTAATGGCAGGTTGAATGAAATAACTGATAAAATGTGCTGTACATTGTCTGTCCGCACTAAGAATGAATGACTACATATATGTGTACTTAAGCTGCCAATTCTCCATGCACCTCCTAATCTCTTACTTGAACTTGCATGTAAGCGCACCGCAAGGTGTCTGTTCATATTCGACACAATATGGTTAACTTGGATTTATTTGAGGCATACACTACATACTGGACGTTGTTTATGATAGACCAACCCTGAACCGCAAACAACAACTGCCTTTTATCAATAAAGCACATCCCTTCATGCAGTTCATCTGGAATGCAACTTTCATGTACAAAAGTTGACTCACCTGAAGGCCCATCAAATGTTTCCTCTTCATCCCATTCTCTGGTTGTTTGAGCATGACGAAGATACTCATTGTTAGATAGCAAGTACTCCTCTGTTTGGCTTGTTCTAACTGAGTAGGCCCTAATAAGCTCTCCAACACTGGCAGATGGATATTTGCCCCTTAAAGAAGATTCATCTGCATCACTATCGCCTCCCTCATCATCATCGGTACTTGTTGCATAAGACATAGTTTCATACCCATCACCTACGTCACCATGAACATCTGCGTAACTTGTGCCTACATTACCGTTCAATGGCACACCACGATGCTTCCTCGGCGGTTTCATGCAAATCAAGTGTGATGAATTCTAATTGAAGCCCGTGATGCTCCTCGAATGGCAATATCTCTTTCCTCATAACCGATCTCCGAACTTCAACATAAATTACAGTTGCACCGACGCATTGAGGACCAATCACATACTGCCGCCACAATATGTGTAGCAATAAATCCAGCACCAATAGGAAACCGACCTATAAGATTAACACTCGACGTCGCAGGGTCTAACCTTAATGATCTCATGATTCGCCTTCGTAACCCCAACAGGTTAGTCCTTCGTGGGATATACATTGGTCGATTTTTTCCACCAATGTAGGTTGGAAAGAAATTGCCAACAACATTCAGTTCGCCATCATAATAAAGAACTATGCAGACAGTTTCTGAACTCATATTGAACTAACAACAACTTCAATAAGCAAGAATTCTTCCCCTGTTCGCAGGAGAAAAACATTTCAAGATATAATACAATTGCGCATTGTAGTTATCCCAGACTTTGCAAAATCATATTTCTAGTAAATTAACCTACTATTGTAGGAGTAACTAGAGATTTATTGATAGTTCCCTAGTAAAATACATTACTATTCATCTTACAGTGTAAATTTCTACAACTAATTCAAATCAAAGCATAAAAGTAAAAACTAAAATTCCAGAGAACCAAATTAACATCTCCTGTTGGTAAAATATAAAATTAAAATTACATAATTAATACTTTAATTACCATAATTAAATCATCTTTATTATAAAATAAAATATATAAAATTTATTTGAGATCCAAATAACTCATAAATGTAATAGATACTTCCACGAATAGTAATCGTTGGGAAAATTTTCATGACATATTAATTACATTGGTATATAAAATGACTAAATCATATAAAAAATAAATTTTGTATAAATATCTATAATGTTTTCCTTGCTATCCTTAGATAAAATATTTAGTCATTATTACAAACATTTTGAAATTAATTTAATTGTTTTCTAGAAAATAATTAATTAAAATATACCAATAATACTTTAATCCCAATGTGAAAGTAACATAACTTGGTTAAATATCATCTCACATGAACTATAATCTCACATGAACTACAATCTCCATTATATGAAAGCCGATCCAATTCGAGCTAAACAAATTGAACAACTTTATTATGAACTATACAAGCTAAACATGAATAATAATTTTTCCTTGCTATCCTTAGATTTCAATTCACAAATTCCACAAATTTTTACTTCACAACTCTAGGGATCTTTTAAACAAAAGATAAGTCGCATTCGGGAAGAAATACAAATGTAGCTAAATAACTCAAAAGATTTTGCGGATCTATCATAAGTTGCAGAAAAAATTACCTTAATCCGACGAAAAAAATCCGTCGGCAAGGCCGCACTCAACGGATGGTCGGAGCTCTCCTTGGCCGAATGACCTCCCTAAGCAGCGTGCTTCTTGAAATCCGGAGGAGGAGTAGACGCTTGGGAGGAAAAGAGAAATAAAATCGCTGCTACGGTTTGTTGCCGAAATAAGGCGACCTCTCCTTGCGGACGAGCTTTCCGGGTGGTGCTTCTTGTCGAGATCTCGCGTCGAGCGACGGAACGGAGCAGCGGCATGACGGGAAGGAAAAAGGAAAGTAGATCGGGAGGGAGCTCACGGATTTTTTGCCATACCGTCCAAACGATCGGCGCGACGGTTTCCGATGCGCCGTCTGCTTGACGGACGACCGTCGAGTCCGTCCGACGATCGGCGCCACGCGGAAGTTATCGTCACGCCACCGTCCGTTTGACGGACGACTAGGCCTATTTTGCTAAATAAAATTTTTTTGTGCCTAAACGCCTAATTAAGATTAACACTAAGCCTATTTTAAAAATAATCCCTTTTAAATCCACCTATGATTTTTCTGATGTGAAAATTGTTGATTATTAAAACTCCATGCAGTCTCAATATTTATGAAAATATAACTGTCAAAAAAATTCATTCGCTAGCTTGTATTCGGTTCATTGATTAATTAAACGAGTTAAACATGAATAAATATTTTAAGCTCGATTTATAAATGAATCGAACATGAACAATTCTTCGTTTGATCATGTTTGACTCGATTTAATTTGAAATAAATAAATATTATATTATTGTTGCGTGCTAGAGAATTTTATTCCGGTAGATGCGAGGTCTTCCAGTCAAAAAATTATCCAACACACAAGCAGGGGATATGAACACAGGGGTTATACGTGGAAAACCCGTTAAGGGAAAAAACCATGGGGCCTTGCCCAATCTGTAGAACTTTTACTATGTGTTCAAAAGATACAGGTCCTTGCTTCTCATTAGTTCGGAGAAGAAGGTGTTTACAGGGGCGGAAACAATATTCCGAGTGTAGAAAAATACAATATCGGTCAACTCCAACCCAAGGGAGAAGTTTCCCAAAAGCGTGAACCGATCTTTTCTGAGCAACCTCTTGATCTTCGGAGAAAGGAGCGGCAACCGGTCTTTTCTAGTCCTCGGGGTGATCTCGGCGAGCTCGATCTTCGTGCACGGTGGTGGTGGTGGTGATAGATCGTCGGTGTCAAGTCGAGGTTCTCGAGCTTCTTCAAATCGATGGTCCTCTCTAAGGTGAGAATGAGGCTCTATTTATAGTTTTTTGGGAGTGGCGCCTTGTGAAAACTCCAACCACTTCCATCGGACGGCAGTCCGACGCCGATGTATTTTGATGAAATGATGCCGAATTGGGTGATCTATTTTGGATCATCTATTATGTTCGATATTTGATTGAATTGATTCATTCTGGATCGACTATGCTCGAGAAAGCTGTTAATGTTCGCTCATCGACCTTGACGTAAGCTTGTTGAAATCGGTGATTAGATCAAGCATTTCTAAAATGCCTTGAGATTCGTGCTTGATCAGATTAATTTTCTGAGGATGTATCAATTATATATATACAAACACATTGCAAACATGACTCAATGATTAAAGTTTTATTATGCAAAAGATTTACTAAGATTCAAATCCCTCTCTTATAGATTTTTCAATTATTATATTTCAAACTAATGAGAATCATTTCAACCCAAATATGAATATTAAAATTTTAAAATATTTGAACAACGCCAACAAAATAATTTTTTTAAAAGCGAGCCCACACACTATGTTGAAAGTTTACGTGCTATAGTGATTACGGGCAAAATATTCATCAAAAGCTAAAATTTGCTTGAAATTTAACTTCCAAGCAAACTTTAGTCCAATAGAAACACTTTCCTGTCAAAACAAGAAGTTTGAAGACCACATAATGGCCATCAAAAGATCTAAACTCGTTCCTGTAATTTGTCTATGTTAGAAAAATATAAAGAAGGTGGTTTGGAAAGATAAGATTGAATAATTTTATCTAAATCACTACGTAGCAGAAAAGGTGAGCGTGGAAGTGTAAGTGATAGTGTCGGAATAAAGGGACAGGAGAGGAGATGTTGACAAGGTGTAAGTAATTCAATATGATTCATATATTGAGTAAATGCATGCATAGATTTAAAGAAATTATTGCAGTATAAAATCCGACCGCCATCGTAAGGCACCAAAGTTTTGGGATTTTAAGAAGAGTATTATTAATGAGAATATATTGAGACCAGTAGGTAATAGTACAAAGGCCATTAAAAGTATCTAGAGTAAATTGTCATGTTGTAGTGTGATATGTGGAGGTATAAGCCATTGTTTACAAACACAAATGTCACTCGATATCGCATAAAGTATGTATAAGGATTGGTTCATATGTGGGGACATAAATTTCTATTTGAATATAGCTATGAAAGTGAACAATGATGTCGTTCAATAACTGACGAGTTAATTTTTATAGTGGTATATGTAAAGGAAATAATGTGTTGTTGTAGGAAATCCATTCCTACTAAGACTTCGACCATTTTTGTCATCAATTAAAGAGGTATGTTGAAAATCAATTCATTGATTATTAAGATCCCAAAATCTGAATAAAATATTAGTTTTATTCGGACAAAAATGCTTTACTCCATGATAATCTTTATATATATATGGTTCAGGTCATTGTACTTGTAGATTTGTAGGGATTAAAGTATTATTGATATGAGAGCTGTGTGACCCTGTGTCAAATAAGATAGGTATTATTTTTTCTGGTGATATATAATAACATTTAAGAATTAATTGGTTATTCGTGTATTGTATTTTACGCGAATCTATAGAACGTCAAGGTTGAATTATCAATTCATTATTTATTTCATTGAAACGGACTTGTTTTTGTGGTAAATTAAAATTTTTAGTTATACTACTACTTTCACCAAAGTCTAGAGCTAAATTATCAGGTAGTGGTGTTAAGGTTGAGTAATCAACTTCGTTAGGTTGTATAGTTTGTCCAATTTGGGAAAATATTGAGTCTAGATGTATAGGCTCATTTTGAGGTTTAAATACTACTGTATTGTGATTATTACTATAAGCGTATGCAGCTTGGTAGGTTATACTATAAACCAGCTTCCTTGTCATAATTGAATAATGATCTAGTTTATGTTTTAAAGTGAGTGTCCGATCAAGATGTCTATCATTAATATTGACATAATTCGGTGTAGATTAAATAGTAGTGTCTCATAACATAAATTTCCTTATATAACTCCTAATAAAGCATCCTTTTTGGAATGAATAATTCTATCATCATAGATCCATAATGTTATGAGACTATCAATCCCTTTTCTAAAATAAGCTTTTATTAATATTTGAATACCTCCAAAGAATACATGTCTGTATTTTTCTGGATGTGAAATTTTTTGTAAATCTTGATTTCTCATAGGAAGATTATACAAAGGGATTTTTGTACTCGAGCTTATTTCGATCGGATATTCTCCTTGGCAATAGTATAATATCTTTCTTTTCCAATTTAATATAGGCATATCAAAACAATCTTTTGTTCCTAAAGATAATTTTCTTTTCTAATCTTTTATATTTTTCTTGAAAGGGTTAGATGTCTATTGTATTCAAATTGATCATCAATAATTGTATCTTCTTGAGAGTTTTTCAATTTTGGACATATTAATTAGAATATAAGTATCCGTTTAAATCCATCTCTTAGTAACACAGAATTTATTAAATCTTCTTGCTTAACTCATAAAGTTCTTCTTCAGATTCTATTTCGAAGATGTCAAAGATTGGTTCTAAGTCATTTTCTTCGATAATTTGGACAGATTTTATATTAGCTACCTTTTGTCGTTTCGGACATTCGTTAGCATAATGTCCTTCTTCTTTACATAACTAACATTTACATATTTTTGGTTTCTTAGTAAATTATTTTCTTTGGAAGGTTCATTCGTTCGTTTCCTATACTAGGCTTAACCAATAAAGCAAAACACAATTATAATAGTATATTATTACAAACTAGCAAATATTACAACATAATAAATTGAAAACATAGAAATATACTTATAGACATCACGAGAGAGAAGTTATTATTTAGCCTGACAGGCTATAGTACATTGGACTCCTCTTCGAAAATAGAAAGACAGAACACAGGGAAAGTAAGAAGATTCATAAGCCAAGCTCACACTCACTTTAACTCTGCCTCAGAACATTGTTTGTTCTCTAATTTATAGATGCCAGAGTATTAGCTGTTCCAATAATTGATTGCTTGAGTGCTTGAAATAATTGTTTTGTCGCATAATTATTTGATTCTTTTCCGCTTTTGCTTTTCTGAGTGCGGTTTTATTTGAGTGCTTTCCATTATTCATAGTTTTATCTGAGTGTGATCCATTATCGATGCTTTTTCTAATAATGCTGCTACTTTTAATTATTGTCCTTACTTTCATGATTATGTCTGCTTTTTTTCAGCCCTTGTCTAAACGCCTGTAGTGTTTGCTTTTTCTTGTAGTAGATACATTGATGTATTTTGTCCTTTTGTATTTTTTCACAAAATTTTTCTTTTATTTTGTTACTGGCTTTTATCATATTTTTTTTTGAAGTAGGTTTATCCATTTTTGATATAATGCTTCGTGAATTCTTCCTAGTGCTATACGTATATGAATAAATTATCCGAAAGAATATACCCATATGTTTGGATCTATCTTTTTGTTTCTATCCATATCCGATGTAAGTCTTCATCCTTCGTCTTTAATAACATGGTTTGTCTTATATACTTTGGATAAAATGTTCACTCGATACCAATTTATATAAGTGAAATTTGTCTTCGGTATCTGAGTATGTTTGAAATAATTTGATATATATATATATATATATATATATATATATATATATATATATATATATATATATATATATATATATATATATATATATATATATATATATATATATTCGGTTTGATAACAGAAAATATTTCGACTGCTTCACTAAATACTTTTGGTAGCTTTTGAAGAGTTGATAAGTCCTCAAGATACATCATTCGGAGTAATCCTGATTCATATAATTGAATAATTTTTGCATCGTGATGCCATAAATATATGTTACATGATATTTTTCGACGTGGAAATATATCTGCATTAATACGTTCGATATATAATGAATATATTTGTCAATTGTCAGTTATTTCTAATATTATTTTTTGTTTTGGTATGGCTTTTCGTAGTATAGCTGAGAACGTATTTTCACATTCAATATTTTCTGGAGTAGTAATTGGAGGAGTAATTGGAGGAAAGTTTTTTGATTTAATTTGTAACTTGTAAACTGATGGTAATTGGTCCTCGTCAATTTCTCCAAGGAGATATTTTTTGACATTTGTAGCTCACAATAAATTATTGTTATAAGCAATTTCACATTTTAATTTCCATAATTGTTGATCTAGTATTTTGAGATAACTTTCCATTCTATGATTTATCTGAATCTTTTGTAGTTGAGTATGTATCCATGTCAAGTGTCTCAGGTAACTTGTCCAAAGATAAATCATTATCTGGATCAGAACTTATGACCGTAATTTTAAAAGTGTCACTAAAGAATTTCGTTTTCTTCAATATATTCTAAATCAAAATGATAAACAAAAAATCAACTTTGCCATCTAATCAATCGTTTATTTGGTAATGAATCAATAATTTTTCTTTTATAAAAGAAATGATAATTTTATTATCTGTCAAACAATAAAGTGTTCATTCGAAATAACTTCGAATTTTTAATAGTTTTTTAATAGTTAAAAGTTCTTTTCATTAATGTGATAATTTTTTTTAAGTACGGATGCACTGCACATAAAACTTGATTTTGTCGGATTGCTTTTAAAATAGCTCCCGCAAGTTTGAGCTATCGCCGATTATTAATTTTTTATTTGTTGGTAGAGTTAATTTAGGGAGTTGTTTACAATGATTTTTAATTTGTAGTAATAAGTTCTGATCATTAATATCCCAGGACCAACTAATATTTTTCCAAAGTTTTTTCTGTAGTGGAGCTCTAAGGGTCGCTAAATCTTGAATAAATGCTTCGGCATAATTAATACAACCAAGAAAGCGTAAATCTTTTGATTAGTTGAGAATTTGTCTATCTTTTGTAGAATGTGGTCTTGTAATTGATGGTTCCGATCAATTTTAAACCTAGAAATTCAATAGTTAGGTAAAAAACAGCTTTTTGCTTAACGCAATACCATATTTATATGTCTTTTGGCAAATATTGTAAGATGTTTAATAGTGTTGGAAGAGTAGACTGAAAATAAGAATATCGACATAAACAAATGAAAATGTGTTAAATTTAGAAAATAAATAATCCATACGTCGTTGAAAGATTTGTGGGGCATTTTTTAAGCCAAAAGGCATAACATTCCAATGATAATGCCCTTGGGGAGTACTAAATAATGTTAGTTCGGTGCTATCAGGATGCATCTTTATCTGCCAGAAGCCAAATTTACAGTCAAGTTTTGAAAACCATTTAGCATTTTTTGATTCGAATAAGGACTTCTTTGTTTGGTAAGAAATATTCATCAAATTTGGTATTGTCATTAAGTTTTTTATAATTAATAACCATGCGTGCCTTACCACGAACTTGTTTAGCGTGGTTGCGGACAAGGAAAGTTGGACTGCTATGAGAGCTAGTATTATGAGAGATGAGATTTAAATGTAGAAGTTCAGAAATTTATTTTTTAAATTCAAGTTTATCGTCTATAGTATATTTCATGGGACGAACCCGAATGACTAAAGAGGGGTTAAGTGGTTCAATATGGGCCACGGGCTCATCTTTGGACCAGAATTGTAAGGGATTTTCAGAAAAGGTTTTGGAAAATAATTTTTCAGCAAAATGTCGACTTAAATTTGCCTATGTTAGAAAATATAAAGAAGGTAGTTTGGAAAGATGAGATTGAATAATTTTATCTAAATCACCACGCTAGGAAAGGCGAGGTGAGCGTGGGTGATGGGTGTCGAATAAAGGAAATGAGAAGAGATATGACAAGGTGTAAGTAATTCAATATGATCTGTATATTGAGTAAATGCATGCATAGATTTAAAGAAATTATTGAGTATAAAATGGACCGTTATCGTAAAGGTACCAAAGTTTTGGGATTTTAATAAGAGTATTATTAATGAGAATATATTGATTAGACCAAGAGTAGTAATGGTGAAAAGCCATTAAAATATCTATGACTAAATTGTGTTGTAGTGTGATATGTGGAGGTATAAGCCATTGTTTACAAACACAAATGCTCCAAGATCGCATAAAGCATGTACGATTGGTTCATATGTGGGGACATAAATTTCTATTTGATAACTATGAAAGTGAACCATGATGTTGTTGAATAACTGACGAGTTAATTTTACGATTATCTGAAAAGGAAATAATGTGTTGTAGGAAATCCATACTAAGACTGACCTTTTTGTCATCAATTAAAATGTATGTTGAAAATCAATTGATTATTAAGATCCCAAAATCCAAATAAAATATTAGTTTCATTCGGACAAGAATGTTTTACTCCATGATAATCTTTATATATATATGGTTCAAGTAGTTGTACTTGTAGATTTGTAGGGATTAAAGTATTTTCGATATGAGAGATGTGTGACCCTGTGTCAAGTAAGATAGGTATTATTTTTTTTATGGTGATATATAATAACCTTTAAGAATTAATTGATTATTCGTGTATTGTATTTTATGCGAATCTATAGAATGTCGAGGTTGAATTATCAATTCATTATTTATTTCATTGAAACAGACTTGTTTTTGTGGTAAATTAAAGTTTTTAGTTATACTACTACTTTCACCAAAGTCTAGAGCTAAAGGTGGTGGTGTTGGTTGAGTAATCAACTTTGGGTTGTATAGTTTGTCTTATTTGGAAAATATTGAGTCTATAGGCTCATTTTGAAGTTTAAATACTAATGTATTGTGGTTATTACTATAAGCATATGCGCCTTGGTAGGTTATGCTATAAGCGCTTCCTTGTCGAATAATAATGATCTAGTTTATGTTTTAAAGTGAGTGTCCGATCAAGATATCTATCATTAATATTAATAGCATAATTGGTGTAGATTAAATAGTAGTTCGATAACATAAATTTTTTTGTATAACTCTAATAAAGCATTCTTTTTGGAATGAATAATTCTATCATCATAGATCCATAATGTTATGAGACTATCAATCCCTTTTCTAAAATAAGCTTTTATTAATATTTGAATACCTCCAAAGAATACATGTCTGTATTTTTCTGGATGTGGAATTTTTTGTAAATCTTGATTTCTCATAGGAAGATTATACAAAGGGATTTTTGTACTCCCCGAGCGCTTATTTGATCGGATATTCTCCTGAATAGTATAATATACTGTTATTTTCCAATTTAATATAGGCATATCAAAACAATCTTTTGTTCCTAAAGATAATTTTTTTTTCTAATCTTTTTATATTCTTCTTCTGAAAGTGTTAGATGTCTATTGAATTCAAATTGATCATCAATAATTGTATCTTCTTTAGAGAGTTTTTCAATTTTGGACATATTAATCAGAATACAAGTATTCATTTAAATCCGTCTCTTCGTAACATGGATAATTTATTAAATCTTCTTCGGTTTCAGTTAACTCATAAAGTTCTTCTTCAGATTCTATTTTGAAGATGTCAAAGATTGGTTCTAAGTCATTTTCTTGATAATTTGGACGATTTTATACTAGCTACCTTTTTGTCGTTTCGGACATTCGTTAGCATAATGTCCTTCTTCTTTATATAACCAACATTTACATATTTTTGGTTTCTTAGTAAATTGTTTTCTTCAGAAGGTTCGTTTTTTATTATTAAAATTATGTTTATTTGTTTTCTTAAAGAATTTTTTCTTTTTAGTGTTATTACAATTTGGTCATTTGCATAATGTTGTTTCTTTTGTACATCCCCATTGATGTACAAAATCAATTTTATTACAAAGATAACGATTGCTTATATTTTTGTTTTGTTTATGTAGGTCAATTTGTTAGCAAGAATCGAAAGTCTTTCTTCAAAGAATTGAATTATACTACCCAAAATTATCCCAATTTCTTTAAATCTATGCATGCATTTACTCAATATATGGATCATCTATCAATTTTAATCGAAATTCAATAGTATTGGTAACAAAATAGCTTTCTTTTTGCTTAACGTAAATACAATGTTTATGTCTTTTCAAAAAATATTGTAAGATGTTTAATAGTGGGGAGTATGAAAAAAAGAATATCCGACATAAACAAGTGAAAATGTATTAAATTCAAAAAATAAATAATCGTCGTCATTGAAAGATTTGTGGGGCATTTTTAAACCAAAAGACATAACATTCCAATGATAATGCCCTTGACAAGTACTAAATGCTTTTAGTTTGGTGCTATCAAGATGCATCTTTATCTGCGTGAAGCGATTCTAAGTTTTGAAAACCATTTAGTATTTTTGATTTGATTAATAAGGACTTCTTTGTTTGGTAAGAAATATCCATCAAATTTGGTATTGTCATTAAGTTTTTTATAATTAATAACCATACTTGTCTTACCACGAACTTATTCAGTGTATGGACAAAAAGTTGAAAGCTATGAGAGCTATTATGAGAGATGAGATTTAAATGTAGAAGTTTAGTTTATTTTTAAATTCAAGTTTATCGCCTATAGTATATTTCATGGACGAACGAATGACTAAAGAGGGGTTAAGTGGTTCAATATGGGTCACGGCTCATCTTTGGACCGAATGGGATTTTCAAAAGGTTTTGGAAAATAATTTTTCAGCAAAAATGTCGGACTGTAATTTGTCTATGTTAGAAAAAATATAAAGAAGGTGTTTGGAAAGATGGATTGAATAATTTTATCTAAATCAAAATTAACTAAATCATTGACATAAAAGAACTCTCACAAGAACTTGATGAGTTAATCGCTTTTAAATAAACATTAATTTATGAATACTCCTCAAACTCCATCCTTGGATAGACAACTTATGCCCATTGATACAAATACTAGCACAACTAGTATTCAAGCTAGTTCTAGTAATAATATAGACAAAATATCTATGCCACCAACAACAAACTATTCTAACACCACAAGCCAACAACAAACTCCTCATGTACCAAATTGTCAACCCAAACCAATGGACACAAATCTATTTAAACATAGATTCAGAAAACATTAATGAAATGATTGACAAATGGACAATAGAAAATAGTTTAGCAATTTTACTTGCACTCTTGGGAGAAGATGTATATAGTTTTATAGAAAATACACTTCTGAATTTGCAAAAAATAGTTTTAGGCTTAAGTTGGATCAAAACAAACTATTAGATCACTTGTTTTAACGTACCCCTCCATACCCCTGGAAGATGGCCCGTTATATATGCAGAATTTATAAAAAGCGAATTTCTGGGATATACTATAAAATATACGACTAAAGAGGAAAAAGCCAAAAAACAGTCAGAAATAGCAAAACAAAAACTCACTACATTAGGTATATGTAATATCTGTTATTTACACGAATATATCTGTGAATATCAGAAATATTTTTACAATATTTTAGCTAATGATCGAAACCTATATCTAAATACTTACTTTTACAAATTACTAGAACCTTATAATATTCTATGGAGCCAACAGTTTCTCCAAAATTACCCCAATCATATACCTTTAGGTAGTAGAATTCAATTCTTTGAAGAAAGACTTGCTGATGCTTGCCAACAAATTGACCTACATAAACAAAACAAAAAAATATAAGCAATCGTTATCTTTGTAATAAATTGATTTTGTACATCAATGGAGATGTACAAAAGAAACAACATTATGCAAAGGACCAAATTGTAATAACACTAAAAAGAAAAAATTCTTTAAGAAAACAAATAAATAGAATTTTAATAATAAAAAATGAACCTTCCGAAGAAAATAATTTACTAAGAAACCAAAACTATGTAAATGTTAGTTATGTAAAGAAGAAGGACATTATGCTAACGAATGTCCGAAACGACAAAAGGTAGCTAGTATAAAATCTGTCCAAATTATCAAAGAAAATGACTTAGAACCAATCTTTGACATCTTCGAAATAGAATCTGAAGAAGAACTTTATGAGTTAACTGAAACCGAAGAAGATTTAATAAATTCTTCGTGTTACGAAGAGACGGATTTAAACGAATACTTATATTCTGATTAATATGTCCGAAATTGAAAAACTCTCTGAAGAAGATACAATTATTGATAATCAATTTGAATACAATAGACATCTAGCTCTTTCAAAAGAAGAATATAAAAAGATTAGAAAAAGAAAATTATCTTTTGGAATAAAAGATTGTTTTAATATGCCTATATTAAATTGGAAAGAACAAGATATTATACGATTCGCCAAGGAGAATATCCGATCGAAATAACGAAAGCTCAGAGAAGTACAAAAATTCCCTTGTATAATCTTCCTATGAGAAATCAAGATTTACAAAAAATTTCACATCCAGAAAAATACAGACATGTATTCTTTGGAAGTATTCAAATATTAATAAAAGCTTATTTTAGAAAAGGGATTGATAGTCCCATAACATTATGGATCTATGATGATAGAATTATTCATTCCAAAAGGATGCTTTATTAGAGTTATATAAGGAAATTTATGTTATGAGACACTACTATTTAATCTACACCCGAATTATGCTATCAATATTAATGATAGACATCTTGATCGGACACTCACTTTAAAACATAAACTAGATATTCAATTATGACAAGGAAGCGTGGTTTATAGTATAACCTATCAAGTGCATAAACATAGTAATAATCACAATACGTATTTAAACCTCAAAATGAGCCTATACATCTAGACTAAATATTTTCCCAAATTGGACAAACTATACAACCTAACGAAGTTGATTACTCAACCTTAACACCACCACCTGATAATTTAGCTCTAGACTTTGGTGAAAGTAGTAGTATAACTAAAAATTTTAATTTACCACAAAAACAAGTCCGTTTCAATGAAATAAATAATGAATTGATAATTCAACCTTGACGTTCTATAGATTCGCATAAAATACAATACACGAATAACCAATTAATTCTTAAAGGTTATTATATATCACCAGAAAAAATAATACCTATCTTATTTGACACAGGGTCACACAGCTCTCATATCAATAATACTTTAATCCCTACAAATCTACAAGTACAATGACCTGAACCATATATATAAAGATTATCATGGAGTAAAGCATTTTTGTCCGAATGAAACTAATATTTTATTCAGATTTTGGGATCTTAATAATCAATGAATTGATTTTCAACATACCTCTTTAATTGATGACACTGAAAATGGTCGAGTCTTAGTAAGAATGGATTTCCTATAACAACACATTATTTCCTTTACATATACCACTGTAAAAATTAACTCGTCAGTTATTCAACGACATCATGGTTCACTTTCATAGCTATATTCAAATAGAAATTTATGTCCCCACATATGAATCAATCCCTGTACATGCTTTATGCGATATCGGGAGCGACATTTGTGTTTGTAAACAATGGCTTATACCTCCACATATCACACTACAACATGACAATTTACTCCTAGATACTTTTAATGGCCTTTGTACTATTACTACCTACTGGTCTAATCAATATATTCTCATTAATAATACTCTTCTTAAAATCCCAAAATTTTGGTGCCTTACTGATGACGGTCCGGATTTTATACTCGGCAATAATTTCTTTAAATCTATGCATGCATTTACTCAATATACGGATCATATTGAATTACTTACACCTTGTTAACATCTCCTCTCCTGTCCCTTTATTCCGACACTATCACTCACACTTCCACATCACCTCCGCTTTTCTGCAGCTAACGTGATGATTTAGATAAAATTATTCAATCTCATCTTTCCAAATCACCTTCTTTATATTTTTCTAACATAGACAAATTACAGGAACGAGTTTAGATCTTTTTGATGGCCATTATGTGGTCTTCAAACCACCGGAAAGTGTTTCTATTGGACTAAAGTTTGCTTGGAAGTTAAATTTCAAGCAAATTTTAGCTGTTTTTGATGAATATTTTTGCCCTGTAATCACTATAGGGCACGTAAACTTTCAACATAGTGTGTGGGCTCGCTTTAAAAAATTATTTTGTTGGCGTTGTTCGAAATATTTTGAAATTTTAATATTCATATTTGGCTCGAATTGTAAATGATTCTCATTAGTTTGAAATATAATAATTCGAAAAATCTGTAAGAGAAGGATTTGAATCTTAGTAAATCTTTTGCATAATAAAAACTTTAATCATTGAGTCATGTTTGCAATGTGTTTGTATATATATAATATAATATTTATTTATTTCAAATTCGAGTCAAACATGATCAAGAATTGTCCATGTTTATTCATTTATAAATCGAGCTTAAAATATTTATTCAAGTTTGACTCGTTTAGTTAATCAATGAACCGAATACGAGCTAGCGAATAAATTTTTTTGACAGTTATATTTTCATAAATATTGAGACTGCATGGAGTTTTAATAATCAACAATTTTCACATCAGAAAAATCATAGGTGGATTTAAAATCAGTAAACGAAAACTAACATATTTTTGTTTTCAAAATTAAATTATAATCGATTTGGTATTACTAAAAATTAAAAAAGTAATTAAACAATCTTTTAAAGGAACAATAAAGGCGTTTTTGTAATAAATAGAGATGATTAGAATCAAAATAGGCATAGCCATTGCAGGATTGAATAATCTCAAAATTTTAGAATTTAACAGATTAGGACAAGTTAAAATTTATTTATATTTCCTTGTAAAATTTAACAGTAAGTTTTAAATAAGGTTACAAGATAATTAGAATTTTGCTCAAATGTCAATGAGATTTAAGATTTAGATCTTATTGTGCGAATGAGGTTCAAATAGAACTTAAAACTCCTGTTATAAGTTTACAATTTATTCATTTTTTTCAGATATAGGTGCTATTTTAATCTCCTTAAAATAATATATAATTAATGATGAAGAATACATTTAAATTTAAATAATTAAATAATATAATGTCATTAAACATGAATAAAAGATGGTTAAAATAAAGAAGTTATCATTGAGAAATTTTATTATATTTTATTTGTTTGAAAATTTATGCTAGTAATATAGCATAGACATTTAATTTAAAATAATGAAATAATTAGAATATTTGATATTATTATTAGTCTCATAAACAGGTGGAACCGTTTCAAATAAACTCCTGTTGCGACTAGTTTTCTCTCCCTTGTTTGTCTCTCTAAGACTAACCCTAGTGAAAGTGTGCTGCCAGCATTTATTTTTTTCGCCTGTGTTTTACTATTTGATATTAGGATTTAAGAAGCATTTGAATTATGCCTGCTAAACAAACAATGAGGTTTGTTACATTCAGAATATTATAAATCCTGGATTTGGATGGAACCTCTATTTATTAAATCCAGCCATTGGATTTAATAAGATCCGGGGAAGCTGGATTTGGAAAGCTAGGCCTTTATAAGGTGACGATTGAACATGAAGCATAGCAAATTTTCATCCGATAATAGAATGACATAACAAGTACTTAAATATATCCGAGAACATTGCAAGAGGATACATGGTCTCAGAAGCACTTAGCAATGAGGCGTCTGTAAAAAAATGCAAAGGACATTTTATTTAATTTATTATCCATCCATTCAACCCTAAGTCTCTTTTTTATAATTAGAGGAAAGAGAGCGCTTTGACATTTAAAATCTATGCTGGACATAAAATGGAACATCAAATTTTAAAATAGTTAGAACTTAACATACTTGTAAAACTATGTCACTACCCAAAAGTGAGGCAAATAGTGCTCGAAATTTTAGACGGAGACTTATATGAATTTAATTATATTATGTATTATCTTATTTTTAAATTTATTAATTTTGTGATTAAATAAAGATTAATTAATTTTAGGCTTTTGAGATATTTTAATAATTTTTATGAAATTGTAATGTGTAGAGACCAGATATTTTATTTTATTTTATAAAATGAGATATACTCAAGTATAAATAAGGTCATGATCCTCATTCTAAGGGGTTGGTTCTTACTCTATATCTCATCTTTAGTGAAAAGAAAGCTCTCTCTCTTTAAAGAACACTCTTTTAGAAGTAAAAGTCCCAAATCCCGCATTAGCTCTTCCATGGATTCAGGTAAGCTTCCGACAAATCTTCTTGATGATTTGACATAAGATCCGGGCAAGATAAATTTATTTTATCTTCATATATTTTTTAACAAATGTTATCAGAGCGATTATTATGTTGAATCACGGAGAAATGACTTTTCTTCTTAATCTTTTGTATTGATTATTTGAAAATTTTATATCAAAGTACATGATTTAAAATTTTTTTTAACAAATAATTTGGCCATATGCATGAAGTATCGATATTCTTTAGATGACTTTTCTATTGTTGATTTTGAGTAAAATAATATAGCTAAAATTTACTTTATATTTTATTACAATTTCAATTTTTTGTTTATATGATTAATATGTTTATTCTTGCCATTATGATTTTAATTTGAGAAATAAAATTCATATTTGGTCATATGAATTTGATTCAAGCATGCTTCATCTTTCAATTTTCTTTTAATTTTGAGAATTTTGTAAGATTATGATTAATGCTTATAATTATTATTTTATTATTAAATTATGTAAAATAAATTCTGTATTTCGTCATTTCATGAGTAATTAATTGTTTCTTAAGCGTTTCATATTATATCATTTATAAATGTTGGCCATCCATATTTTAAACATTTGATTTTAAACGTTTCATATTATAGCCTTTGTGATCTTTGGGTAATGTCACTTGGAGTGCATAGGGGTTTTAGAAGGATAGGTGGAGTGTCATGATACCAGCAGTGAGTGACCGGGTTTGTTGCATATTTGACAACGGAGTGGCTCTGGAGTACGATAATAGCCTTTGGTCCGGCCAGTATCTGATTGTGGGGAGGGATTGTGATGATGTTTGCCTTAACCTTTGTGGTGTGATTTCCAGAATTTGCCTCGAGTGAGTTGGAGAGCAGTTATAGAGGGAGTAAGTTCTTTTTTGTGATCGGTGGAAATGTTGATTTCTTCGCTACATAATGGAATTAATGCTAGGGCGTCCCCTAGAAGCGAGGCGCTGTATGGCTTGAATACAGTAAAAAATGTGCTAGAGCCGCTGCATCGGCGCCCAGGTGTAGTATTAAATAAGCAAGGGTTCCCACATTATGGACGGATGTGGGTAAAGAAGTTAGGATCTTGGAATATAGGTACTCTTACAGGTAAATTAATGGAATTAATAGATATTATGATTCATAGAAAGATAAATATTTTATGTGTTCAAGAAACTAAATGGATTGGTGAGAAGGCCAAGGAGATTGATAGTTTAGGTTTTAAACTTTGGTATTCAGGTAAAAGTCGAACTAGAAATGGTGTAGGTATGATTATAGATAAAAGTTTGAAGGATAATGTTATAAGTATTAATAGATGTGAAGATAGAATTATAGCTTTAAAGATTATTATTGATACTAAGATTATCAATGTTATAAGTGTCTATGCTACTCAAGTAGGAGAGGTAAGCTCAAAAGAAAAATTGTGGAATGAATTAGAGGGATTAATACAAAAGATACCTCTTGAAGAAAAAATATTTATTGGGGAGATTTAAATGGACATGTTGGTAGAGTGGTAGAAGATTTTAAAAGTATTCATGGTGGTTATGGATTTGGAGTGACTAATAAAGAAGGTAGAACTATATTAAATTTTGCCTTAGCTTATGATTTTGTAGTTGCTAATACTTTATTTAAGAAAAGAGATGAACATATTATTACTTATAAAAATGGATCTAGTAAAACACAGATTGATTATTTTCTGATAAGAAAAATAGATCGTTTAGATTGTAATGATTGTAAGGTCATTCCAAGTGAAATTTTAAGTACCCAACATCGACTATTAGTTTTAGATTTTAAGTTGAAAGGTTGTAAGAGAAAAAATAAATTAAATTATTATCCTAGGATTAGATGGGGACACTTAAAGAACACAAATAAAAATATTTTTAAGATCAAGCTACAAGAAATTAGAATTTGGGATGTTCATAAAAGAAAGCGTTATGTAGAAAAAATATCAAGTGAAATTAAGCAAGTTGCTAAAGATGTGCTTGGAGAATCAAAAGGAAAAGCTTCTTTTAATAAGAATAATTAGTGGTGGAGTCAGAGTGTGCAAAAAAAGATAAGAAATAAGAAGCATTGTTAGAAAACTTAGTTTAGATGTAAAAACTCGGAGAATTGGGAAAGATATAAAGTGGCCTATAGAGATTCTAAGAAAGCAATATGTGATGCAAAAAATTTAGCTTTTAGTGATTTATACAATAGATTAGATACCAAAGAAGGTGAAAGATGTATGTATAAGTTAGCTAACCAAAGAGATAGGAGAAGTAAAGACATAGTTCAAGTGAGAGGTATTAATATTTAAAATAATAAAGTATTTTTCTTAGAAAAGATATTGAAAAATAGGTGGATGAGGTATTTTGATAAATTTTTCAATGAAAGATCTGAAAGTATGATTGATTTTAGAAACTTTAATACCCTAAACAAAAATAGAGAATTTCATTTTTATCGTCGTATTAGTAAATATGAAGTTAGTGAAGCTTTAAAGAAAATGAAATGTGGAAAAGCGAGGACGGATAATATTCCAATAGTGTGGAAATGTTTAGGAGATCAAGGAATTTCTTGGCTTACAAATCTTTTAATGTTATTTTAAAGACTAAAAAGATGTCGATGAGTGGAGAAAGAGTTTGTTGGTTCCTATATTTAAGAATAAAGGTGATGCACAAGAGTGTGCAAATTATAGAGGAATTAAGTTAATGTGCCATACATTAAAATTATGGGAGAGAGTAATTGAGCATAGTTACGATGTGATACGAAATTTCTCACAATCGTTTAGTTTCATGCCGTAGATCTACTATGGATGCTATACATTTGTTAAGAGGTTTGATGGAGAAGCATAGAGAAAGTAAGAAGGATCTACATATGATATTTATTGAGAGAAAGCTTATGATAAAGTCTCAAGAGATATTCTTTGGAGAGTTCTAGAACGAAAGGAGTTAATATTGGTTATATTCAAGTCATTAAGGATATGTATACTAGAGTCGTTACTTGTGTCCAAACACAAGGAGGATTGACAAAATATTTTCCTATTTGTTGGATTACATCAAGGATCAACATTAAGCCCTTATCTTTTTACTTTAGTTATGGATGTTCTTACGAGGCATTTACAAGAAGATGTACCTTGGTGTATGCTTTTTGCTGATGACATTCTTCTTGTTGATAAGACTAGAGAGGGTGTCCAAGAGAAACTTGAATTATGGAGGTCAACTTTAGAGTCTAAAGGTTTTCATTTAAGTAGATCTAAAACTGAATATATGGAGTGTAATTTTAGTTGTAAAAGTTTTAGTGGTAGTGTTGTGACTTTAGGTGATCAAGTCATTAATAAGAGTGAGCGATTCAGATATTTAGGTTCTATTGTTCAAAATGATGGTGAAATAGATGGAGATGTTATTAATAGAATTCAAGTTGGATGGTTGAAGTGGAGGAATCGGCCTATTATGTGATAGAAAAGTTCCACTTAAACTTAAGGAAAAATTTTATAAGATGGTGGTAAGACTGCAATGACTTATAGAATGTTGGCCAATAAAAAAGAGAAGCTAAGTTAAGTGTTATAGAGATGAGGATGCTCAGGTGGATGAGTGGCTTTACTCTTAGAGATAGAATGCAAAATGAGTATGTTCGGGAAAAAGTTGGAGTAGCTCCAGTGGTAGATAAAATTAGGGAGAGTCACCTTAGATGGTTTGGCTACATAAAGCGTCGGCCGTCCGATGACCTAATTAGGAGAGTAGATGCATTAGATTTGCCTTATGTTAAGAAAGGTAGAGGTAGACCTAAAAAGACTTGGTTAAGATGTATAAAAAATGATCTTAGTATACTTGAATTAAATGAGAATTTGACACATAATAAGACACAATGGAGACGAAGAATTCATGTAGCCGACCCCACCTAGTGGGATTAAGGCTTGTTGTTGTTGTTGTTGTTGTATAGAAGAGAGTAGAGATCGTCGATGTTAATGGGATTGGATCTCGTGCGTATGGCTGTTTTAAACGCATGATAGGTTGGTGGTAAGCCATTTAAGGTATAGAGAATAATGTCTTCGGGGTCTAAGTTGGAGCCGGCAGCTGAGATTTGGTCGACGAGAGATTTGATTTTTGCGAGTATTGGGTCATCGTTTTATCACGAAGGGAGATGTGATGAAGTTCGTTTTTGAGTTGGATTACTCTGGAGCGGTTGGGCGACTGTAGTCTCTTTGCTAAGGTGGTCCTGATGTCCGAGCAGGTATCTAGGTTAAGAACGTAAGGACAAATTGATGGTGAGATGGTAGAGTAGAAAGTGGGTCAATTAGTTGCCAATTGTAGTTAGGATTGGGTTGAGGTTGTCTGTTGGTATCCAGAGAGTATTTGGTGGGACATGAGGTGGTACCTTCTAGGAAGCTGACGAATCCATTTGCTTTGAATAGCTTGTGAATTTGTGAGCTCCATATGGCATAGTTGTCGGCTGTGAGGGTAGTATTGGCTAGTTCCTATGAGAAACTTTAGGGGGGATAGGATGGTTAACGGTGAAATTTTCTTCTGTGTGTCCATTGTTGTGAGCAAGAAGAGGATTGACATTTTTTCCTAGCAGAATTACTCGATACCATGAAGGCGGAGAATAAGCAAGAGAAAAAGGGAATAAGCTACTCACCGAAGGATTGAGAAGATATGGAACGAATTGCAATAGGCGAGGAAAGTATTTACGTATCTTACACACCAACTGTTGCAATGTGTATGTATATTTATAAGGTAGTTGTAATCCAAAGGGGATGTGGGATCTAACGGTGCTTAGGAGGTTAGTCGAGAGCCAGCGGTGAGGATGAGAAGTTCGTGTTGACTCTGTAGTTCTACTACCGAAGGGAGGAGATTGGAATGTAACCGTTTCCTCGGAACACGTTAGTGGATGACCGGGTTGTTATGAATTATAACATATTATAAACATTATAAACGTTTCATATTCATTTGTTTTCATATCTTTGTTAATCTGAAATGTTTTACATTTAATTGGTTTGTGCAATTAATTCCAAACGTAATATTTGTTAATTAAATATAATAATAACGTTTACTGTTTAAGTAAATATAATAGTTATTTTAACATTTTGTAAACATTTTTAATTCCATTATATAATTAACGGTACTTATAATGTGAAATTGAAAATGCACATATTTAATTAGTTATAATATTATGTATTCTTTTGTTTTCACCGAATATATATATATATAGCACCTAACTTCATATATATATATATATATATATATATATATATATATATATATATATATATATATATATATTTGACTAAAACACTTAACTAAAGTTTATATTGTTATCAAATATTTCAAATTTGTATCAATTAAAATAGTTGTTAAAATTTGTTTTGTGATATCAAATGGATTTCGATAATATAAATTGAAATATTTGTTAAAATACTATATTAATATTTATTATTTCAAAATAATTTAAATTAAAATATTATATCATCAAAGTGAATTCTATTATATCAATTTATTTATTTTTGAAATATATGAATATTACATAAAGATTATATTTAAATCTATGTAAAAAGATTCACAAAAGAAGATTATTTTTTTAGAATTTGTGGAGTTACAAATATGTGATAAATTTATATTAATCACGATATAATATGTTGATCCATGATACATATCGTTCACAATTTATTATCAATATTTATAATTATAATTTTAAGAGCATCATTTATAAATTATTATTTCTGTCCAAATATTAAATTACAATGTTATATTATGTATTTTATATATGCCAATTTTATTAAATATTTTATTTCAAATATTTATTTTGTTGATATTTTATTTTACATTATATATGCATAAGGAAATGACAATGTTATTAATTATGATTATTTTTGTCCATTTTAATTAATATTTTTTCTATATCTGCCAATTTGAATAATATTTTAGTGCTTAATGATACCAACTTTAAGAAATTGAAAGAACATATCATCATAGTTCTTTGGTATATGAATCTTGACTATGTAATTGATCAATGTTCTTGACCCTTCTTGTAGACTATTGAAGAACGACTAATTTTGAAAAATGACAGTTCTAACTGTTGTTGACCCTCTTTGATATCCCATTTTTTGGGAATAAAAAAAAGAAGGGAAACGAAAAAAATAGTTGTGTAAATATATTTATATTACATATACGTAAATATATATATATATATATATATATATATATATATATATATATATATATATTTATGTTATAAATATATTTGTATATATGTATTATAAGTATAAGTAGATATTATATATTAAAAAAAAGAAAAAAAAAAAGAAGAAAAATTGAAAGCTACCTTTTCTATTCCAGCTCACTCCCTGGATTGGGTTCATTGCTTCGCTCATTAGGCCTCCTTTAAATAAATAATCGTTCGGTATAATTCGGTTGAGGAACCGCGAAGGAGCAACCGTTCCCTCCGCTCTTTTCTTAATCGTAAAAAAATAATAATAATAATAATAATTGCTCTCTCTCTCGATTTCTCAAAAAAAAAAAAAAAAAAAAACTGCTCCCCCCATTCATTCAGTTTCTCATCAACCGCAAGGGCACTATCCTCTATTCCCTCTCTCTCTCTCTCTCTGTGTCTCTTGCTAGACGCACGCAAGCCGACTCGCTCTTCCCGTCCACCCCGTCGGACACACAGAAATAATTGAACAATCCCCGTTCGTTTCGTCTGACCGGCGAAGAAGTGACCGTCATGAGCCGCCATGACAGCCGCGTCGAAGACCCCACCTCCTACCGCGACCGGAGAAGCGATGTGGGCTATAGTGTCGGAGGCCTTTTGAACTATGGCAGGAGCTATAAGTATTTTAGCGTGAAGGAGGCTGATGGAGTGGCGGATTTGGATGGCTTGGTGCCGTTCGAGAAGAACTTCTATAAAGAGTCTTTTGCAGTGGCTTCGATGACCGAGGCCGAGGTCAAGGAATATCGTCGTAAGAGGGAAATCACGGTGAAGGGTCGGATGTTCCGAGGCCCGTTAAGGACTTCCAGGATGCTGGTTTTCTTGATTATGTTATGCAAGAAATTGTTAAAGCTGGGTTTGTTGAACCTACTCCCATTCAATCACAAGGGTGGCAAGTTTTGATTGTTACTGTTCTTAGCGCTTAAATGACGGAGAAGAGTGGAGTAAAGGGACGTCCGGCAGAGGATTTGGGGGTGGAACTTCCAGGACAGCCCAAGGTAGATTTCATGCAGTTTGCAGGCTATGTTGATGTGGATGACGAGGCTGGGAAGAGTCTCTTCTACTACTTTGCTGAGGCTGAAAAGAAGCAAACAAGAAGCCTCTCACTCTTTGGCTTAATGGAGGTCCTGGATGCCCTTCAATCGGAGGTGGTGCCTTCATTGAACTGGGACCATTTTACCCAAGAGGTGATGGAAGAGGTCTCCGGATAAACAAGCATTCATGGAATAAAGTATCGAACCCACTATTTGTTAAATCTCCTGTTGGAGTTGGATGGTCTTAGTCAAAAGAACTTCTGATTACACATGCGGAGATGCCTCTACTGCAAATGACATGCTTATATTCCTGATGCGATGGCTTGAAAAGTTCCCTGAGTTCAAAACTCGGGACTTGTTTCTCACGAGAGAGAGCTATGCAGGGCACTATATATCACAACTCGTTGTTGTTCTCTTGAACCAGAATAAGCATTCGACTAATTTCAAGTCCAACATTAAAGGAGTGCTTATCAGGAACCCTCTTCTGAAGCTTGACCTGGCTATGTGCTCCATTGGAGAGTGTAATTCAGGAGGAAGTGAATGCTAAGCAGCCATCTACTTTTGCATGGTTTCAGTCACATTAACATCCAATCTAATTGTAGTGAATACTTTTGTGAACATCTTTAAAGAGGATCCTTGCTTCGCAGTAGCTACAACATTATGCCCCATAGGAATGCAGTCTATGTCAACTACTACAAATGATCTCACATTCTTTTATGCTTGCTCCTTTTTTTTCACAGGTTTTTGAGGGCCTTGTCATGCTCATTAGGGCGTGATGAGATGAATTGGTGCAAAGACACCACTGCACGCTTATCGTCGGAGATTAAGCCAAAATCGTTAGATGTTGCTCATCTTATGTTGAAATTTTGTCCAAATTTTGACTAAATTTGGGACTTAAAAAAATGAGAAGAATATTTGTATATGTATTTGCTTTTATGCAGGTGATTGAATGCCTCGTTATGCTCATCGTATGAACGGATTGAAATTGCGATGTGCTTTAAAACACCAATCGTCATCATCGGACGGTAGGCCAAAATAGATATAGCCCCTACGGGGATGATGTCGAAATCGTCGAAATATTGCGAATTTAAATTTTCAAGACTTAAACAAATTCAAATGGAAATATCTAAACTTAAGTTAAACAAAAGATATCGATAAATATGAAGATAAATGTTAAATCAAAGAGAAATAGAATGAGAGCACTTAAAGAAAATTTTTGAAATAATAGAATACTTATTTAAAATGCAAGTAAAATTTGGGGAGGCTAATATTAAACTCACAAGCTTTAAATTGCAATTTTCTATGGCTTAAATTGAAGCGGTAAAGTAAGTTCTCCACTTGTAAACTTTTCAAAATTAAACAAACTTTGATTGAAATTAGGGAGGCAAACGCCAAGCTTATAAAGACTACAAGCCAAATAATATCTAAGAATTATAAAATTTAATAATACATATCATCGGATCGCAATTCTTTGTACAAGACATAATGCGATACCTAAAATTAAATCACGAATAATGAAACTTTCCTTCAATCCAAAAATAAAAGAAATTTCATTCTAATTATGATTTTTAATGTCAGTGATTTCATTAATTAGATGAAATTATTTAAGTTATAAATACTTGCATGTGCTCGGACATAGAGATTTAAAGTGTAAATTTTAATGTATGAAAAGTTAAGTTGAGATTAAATAAATACAAAATTAATCTCATAATTCAAACATAAGATTATCTGAATTATTAAATACACTTGCATGGGCCCCGACACTACACTGAGTGCTTAAATTCAAGTATTTGAGGATGCTGCATGGGTTGCTTCCTGGTTTTGTCTTAGGACTAGGTCCGGGTTAACAAAACTTAAAAATCTATTATAAAAAATTTAACTTATTAAAATATATGAGAAGTTAATTCTATCATGTGATAATAGATCTGATTCTCTGTTAGGAGCTAGACAGAGTTGTCAGGATCTAAAGTCTTCAAATATATTCGATTCAATCAATCAATTAACTACCCCAATGATGGCTATGTTGAATGGTGATTTCAATCGAAATGGATATTTTTATCAAAATGTGATTCTATTTTCAAATTAAATTAACTCAAATTGAGTGTCAATTTAAAAAAAAATTATTTAAATAAAATTCTATCATTAAAAGCTTAAAACAAAATCCAATCTATCCACCTTCTGCAATTGTTTGTCGGAGGCAAAAAATTAAGAAAACTCTAGCTCACAAAGGAGCCAATGTCAAGTAAAGTTTTCTGCTATGTTCACTCTCAATCTCTTGTCGAAGGACATGGCCCGTGTCCTCTAGCGTGTGGCTTGGTAGGTTCTGAGATGATGCGATACTGTAGGGGGATACTTCCATCAAAATGTGATTCTATTTTTAAATCAAATTAACTCAAATTGAGTGTCAATCTAAAAAAAACTATTTAAATAAAACTCTATTATTAAAATCTTAAAACAAAACTCAATCTATCCACCTTCCGCAATTATTTGTCGAAGGTGACAAATTAAGAAAACTCTAGCTCACAAAGGAGTTAATGTTAAGTCAAATTTTTTGCTATGTTCACACACAATCAATCTCTTACTAGTAAGGACGGCGTGTCCTCTCGATCATGGTGGCTCCAGACCTGAGATGATGCGATTCGACCATAGTCCTTGATCACTTGGCCATTAAGGTTCCATTATAATGCGGTCATGATCATAGCGTATACTCCTAATGGCTCGCCCTTTGAGTTGTGAATCGGGGTATACTTGATAGGGGCAAACACCCTCTGTTAGTTAAGGTATGCTTAAGTTTGTCTCCTTAGATAAACACCCCAGTCTACAAGGATTTCTTGGGCGATGTAACTCATGTGTTCGATAGAATCCTTGATCGGGTTGGATCGACTACCTCCTCGACTAAGTAGAGAGAGCAATGGCTCGAGATGATGGAACCATGGGATCTAGATCGAACGCGTCATCATTCCCCAACCATCTAAAATGATGATGAATTTCATAAATTCTAAATGAAATTTCTAAAACTTTACGCACTGCTACTATACACTACGCATTTAGCGATCTAATAACTAGTCTTAATCGAAAGTTCACTCTTAGCTTTGAGAGGGATAATAAACTATAGGGTCTTGCGCCTATAGGAAACCTGGAACCATATCTTAAGTCCTCACCAAATGAGGTGAAATCTTTGTAGTGTCTTATCCACTATTCCATACGAAAATTACAGGACCTCAAATCATACTCTCTTCAATTCAATATTTGTCGAGAGAGGTGGCAAATTTTCAGACTCACTCTTGAGTCTTATGAGGCATTCCATTCCATAAATCATAAGAGGTGCAATGCTTGAAGAAGAATATACTAAAAAGCGATTAAGCCAAAAAGCAGACCATTTCATTAGTTCTGAAAAAATCAAAGCGAGTATATTTTTAATAAACTTGTTTCAATGTGGTATAAGGTATAAAGACAATGGAAACATAAGGAGTACATCGAGATGCCTAATTTTGTTATTAGATTGAGAATATTAAAGTTAGAGATGTCTGATGACATTCTTGTGCACTTAGTTTTGATCTCTCTTCCTATACAATTTATTCATTTTAAGACAAGTTATAATACTCAGAAAGAAAAATGGACTCTTAATGAGCTCATTGCTCAATGTGTGCAAGAGGAAGAATGATTGAAATATGATAAAATAGAAAGTACTCACTTAGCTACTTTCTCTCGTGGCATTGTTACTAAAAGAAAAATGATTTATAAATGTAAAGGAGGACAAAGAGATTTCACAACATAAGGTGCAACAAAAATAAGTAATGTTATTACTTATTTATTTACAAGAAGGCTAGTCATGTGAAGAAGGATTGTCCTAAGTATGCAAATTGGCTTGTAAAAAAGAATAAACTTCTCAACTTTGTTTATTATGAAATTAATTTATTACCAAATCATACTTGGTGGATAGATACATGTGCAACTACTCACATAAGTGTGACTATCGGGGTTGTCTTAGGAGATGAATGTCAATTGATACAAAAAGATTCATCTATGTGGGAAATGACAATAAAGCTCCTGTTGAAGCAATATACTTATATATATTACATATATAATCTGGTTGTATTTTGAATTTGTATGAGACTTTTTATGTACAGTCGTTTAGACGAAACTTTATTTCTATTTTTTGTTTGGACAAATTTGGTTATTCTTGTTCATTTGAAAATGAAAAATTTAGTCTCTTTCAGTATTTAAATATTATTGGTACTGATTCTTCAATTGATAATCTATATAAATTAGATATTTTTGCTTCACAATTAATGAAACCTTGCATGTAAGTAATTTTGGTATAAAGCGAAAATTAATGAATGAGAATTCATATATGTATGACACAAGTATTTAGGACATATTTCTAAACAAAGAACTGAAAGACTTCTGTGAGAAGGAATTCTTAATTCTCTTGATTTTTTAGATAATAAACTATGTATAGAATATATCAAGAGAAAACGAACAAATATCAAGAAAATTTGTGCTAATAGGAGTTTAAGCGTCTTGGAATTAATTCATATTGATATTTATGATCCATTCCCCATAGCTACTTGGAATGATCAACAATATTTTATTACTTTCATAGACGATTAGTCTCGTTATGGATACTTATACTTGATTTATGAAAAGTTACAGTCACTAGACATATTCAAAATTTTTAAGGCTGAATTTGAAAATCAACTTGGAAAGAAAATAAAAGCTATTAAATCTGATCGTGGTGGTGAATATTATGACATATATGATGGATTAGGTGAACAACATCCAAGCCCTTTTGTCAAATATTTAGCAGAATGTGACATCATTCCTCAATACACATCTTTGGGGACTCCAAATCAAAATGGTGTATGAGGCGAAATCAAACCCTTATGGATATGGTTAGAAGTATGATAAATCATTCTTCCTTACCAAAATCACTTTGGGAGAAGCCTTAAATACTATAGTTTACATCCTTAATAGAGTTCCAAGCAAAGCAGTAGCTAAAACCACATATAAATTATGGATTGGGAAGAAGCCTAGTATTAGGCATCTTCATGTCTGGGGATGTCCAGCTGAAGTTAGGCCATATAAGCCTAATGAAAGAAAGTTCGACTCAAGAACTATTAGCTATTATTTTGTTGGATACTCAGAAAGGTCAAATGATTTTAAGTTTTATGACTCTTCAAATAAATTCTTTTTCGAGACGGGCAATGCTAAATTTATTGAGAAAGTTGAATATGATGTGAGTAATAAATCTAGGAATGTTATAATTAAAGAGAAATTTATTACTCTTCCTATAATTATAATAGAAAATGACCATATAATTTTATCTGATCTTATTCAAGTTCTAAATAACACTACCATTGCCGGTCCCAAGTCCGGATGTGAAAAGTGGAGGGTTGGGATAAGTAGTCGATAGTCAGCGTAAAACTTGTGAAATAATCATGACATGAATCCTTTAAATCATTGTGTTAATGGCGTCCACAGGCGCCTGCTTGTATGACTTGAATCTGATGAAAAATGTGAAGGAGCGCATTGGCGCGGTGCAATGTTAAATAAGCAAGGGTTCCCACATTATGACGGATCTCGGGCAAAGAAGTTAGCATGAAACTAGAATTAGGTTAGGATCTTGGAATATAGGTACTCTTATAGGTAAATTAATGGAATTAATAGATATTATGGTTCATAGAAAAATAAATATTTTATGTGTTCAAGAAACTAAATGGGTTGGGGAGAAGGCCAAAGAGATTGATAGTTTAGGTTTTAAACTTTGGCATTCAGGTAGAAGTCGAACTAGAAATGGTGTAGGTGTGATTATAGATAAAAGTTTGAAGGATAATGTTATAAATATTAATAGATATGGAGATAGAATTATAACTTTAAAGATTATTGTTGATACTAAGATTATCAATGTTATAAGTGTGTATGCTCCTCAAGTAGGTTTGAATGTAAGCTCAAAAGAAAAATTTTAGAATGAATTAGAGGGATTAATACTAAAGATACCTCTTAAAGAAAAAATATTTATTGGAGGAGATTTAAATGGACATGTTGGTGGAGTGGTAGAAGATTTTAAAAGTTTCATGGTGGTTATGGATTTGGAGTGCTAATGAAGAAGGTAGGACTATATTAGATTTTACCATAGCTTATGATTTTGTAGTTGCTAATAGTTTATTTAATAAAGAGATGAACATATTAGTACTTATAAAATGAATCTAATGCATCTGATTGATTTTTTTTAATCGAAAAATAGATCGTTTAAATTAGATTATAAGGTCATTCCAAGTGAAAGTTTAAGTATCTAACATCGATTGTTAGTTTTAGATTTTAAGATGAAAGATTGTAAGAGGAAAAATAAATCAAATTATTATCCTAGGATTAGATGGGGACACTTAAAGGACACAAATAAAAATATTTTTAAGACCAAGCTACAAGAGCTTAGAATTTGGGATGTTCAAGTCAAAAAATAAAACCGAAGAAGCTTGGGGTCCAAGTCAAAAAATTCTCCAGAATTTAACTGACCCCGAAGAAGCACATTTCAACGAAATAAATGAGAAATTAATGCAATATATTGATGAACGAGGTGAAGGTAATCATTCAAAATGCATATCATCACTAGGTCAACAAAGACATTAGAAAAGAAAATATAATACTACATTCATAAGACATCACCTATTACAATTGGTTTCCATATATACAAGTATGACTTCCAGTGCTAGAATTGTGCATGCTTGTCCACCAATGTTAGAATCCATTAAAATTTTTGATAGAACTCTTAAAATTTTTGATGATATATCATTATATATATTTTCAACAAAACTCCTTGAAGAATTAAGTGAGAGGCTTTTCTAACAATGATGTCGAGAAGAGTTCATTACCTTCATTATTTTATGAACAATAGTGATGTCTAAATATTTTTAACTAGCTTTGATAGTCTATTTTTTATTTATATATCAACTCTAGTTAGTTATAATCGTCGTTTATGAAACATTAGTAGCTTTGCACTTTAAGTTCATTATTTTTGTTTAATTTTGTTTCTTTATTGCTAGTCATCATATTTGTAATTCTCATTCTGTAGCTGAGTTTTAATGTTGCATAAACTATGAGTTATTTATTTTTGATGTTTTTTAATATAGAAAGTTGCATATTGATGGAGACAAGTGATGAGCTACTAGAAATGGCTCAATACATATCTCTTATTACCGACGACATACTTCATAAATAAATTCTATATATATGCAAGATTCTATGTATGACCTCATCTCACATTAGAGACAAATGGATTGGAGAACTACTAGGAGGTCACCCTACTAGGTTTCACAATGTGTTTTGGATGTCAAAAGCAATTTTTTACTTACGCATGAACTTAAAGCTTCTCATGGGCATCATGGTTCATCCAAGACAAGCACAAGAGAAGTGTTGGCTATAACTTTATATATGTTGTTACACAATGAATCAATACTAGTAATATGTGAACTTTTCATTCGCGACTATTAGTATATACTTTTGATTGGGTTTAGATGCATTAGTAAGTGTGACCAAAAATATTGTGAAATAACTGATCCAATTTTGGAAAGTACTCCACCAAAAATATATAATGATGCTATATATATGTCATTCTTTAAGGAACACATGTTGTCTTTTTCTTGTTATGCCTTTTTCTTAATAATATTTTCTAAATAGTGTAAAGCTTATGATATGATTGTATTGGAGCACTCGATGGAATATATGTTGATGCTCGTATTCCTAACAGTGAGAAAGTCGCGTATATCGGACTTTGTGGATCCCCGATGCAAAATATTTTGGCAGTATGCGACTTCAACATGTGTTTTACTTTCATCATGACTGGATGAGAGGGTAGTGCACATGATAGCCGTATGTTCAAATATGCAACACGTGAGCGAGTGTAATTTTTCAATGTCTCTAGGTTACTACTTGTGTACAGCATTGTTTAAAGTAAATCATATGAATTTATCATATTTTATCATCTCCATGAAAATATTACCTCATTGATCTGGATATCCCATGCAATGAGGCTTTCTTAACCATATATGGATATGAAATATCATATCCTCAATTTTGAGAGGAGCAACCAAGAGGATTAAGAGAAATGTTTAACAAGCGACACTCTTCATTACGGGTGTTATCGAGGACATTGAAAAGGAAGAAAAAAATGGGCTATTTTCATGACGACATATTCATTTAAAAAGATAATCAAATATCATTCTAATATATTGTACCTCTAAAAGAATATCAACTAATGATCTCATTTGTTGAGAGTGATTTAATGGTGAATGATAGTGAGACATAATATGGGGAAGATTGTGAGGAGATAAAGCGGTGGCATGAGAGAGAACATATCACTAATGCTCTAATGAATTTGTAAAATGTGTTTTGTTATTCTTAGTTATACTGATAAAATATAATTTCTATTTATGTATTGTATGACACCTTTTTTACTTCTTATCTTAATATTTAAATACCTTTTTTTGCTAACTATATAACTCATTCTTATGAGAAATTTTGCCAATAGTGGTTGTATTAAAATCATTTGTCCTTGTTAGATGTATTAAATTCTTTAAATACACAAATGTTAATCTATATATGCTAATATAATTTATTTTTTTTGCTTACATCAACATGGCTCGAAATATGTACTCAAGGATTTCTAGTACTCTAGAATTGTGAACTATGCGTGATTTATATTGTGTATTCAATTCATGAGAAGACAATTATGGACAAAGATTTTACATGTGTTCTCAAACACTTGATTACTACAATTTTTTTAGATGGATGGCGATTATGAAGAAACAAGCTGGATAGTGATCATATTTGGAGAAGAGCTTTGGAAAATAAAAATTCTAAAAGATTTGACCATTTGGATATAAAGCTTAATATTTTGTTTGCATTACTTGTATATATTATCCTAATTTTATGTTATTTAATGTAATGTGATGTGTTAAATTCGGATGTCAAATACTAGACTTATATCCTCATAATTTGCACACTCTTGTGCATCACTTTATTCTTAAATATAGAAACCAACAAATTCTTTCTCCACTCATCTCGGCATCTTTTAGTCTTTAAAATAATATTAAAAGATTTGTAAGAAATTCCTTTGATCTCCTAAACATTTTCCACTTCTATTAGAATATCATCAAGTCCTACTGCTTTTCCACATTTTGTTTTCTTTCAAGCTTCTCTAACTTCAGATTTACTAATATGACGATAAAAATAAAATTTTATATTTTTGTTTAGAGTATTAAGGTTGTTAAAATCAATCGTACATTCAAACCCTTCATTTAAAAGTTTATCAAAATATCTCATCCGCTTATTTTCAATGTCCTTTTCCAAGAAAAGTACTTTATTATCTTCATCCTTAATATACCTCACTTGAACTAGATCTTTACTTCTCCTCTTTGGCCAACTTATACATACATCTTTCACCTTCTTTGGTATCTAATCTATTATATAAATCACTAAAAGCTAAATTTTTTGCATCATATATTGCTTTCTTAAAATCTCTACAGGCCACTTTATATCTTTCTCAATTCTCCAAATTTTTACATCTAAACCAAATTTTATAACAATGCTTCTTATTTCTTATCTTTTCTTGCACACTCTGACTCCACCACCAACTATTTTATTAAAAGAAGCTTTTCCTTTTGATTCTCCAAGCACATTTTTAGCAACTTGCTTAATTTCACTTGCTACTTTTTCTCACATAATATTAGCTTCTTTATGAACATCCCAAATTCTAAGCTCTTGTTTTTAGCAACTTGCTCTTAAAAATATTTTTATTTGTGTTTTTTAAGTATCTCATCTAATGCTAGGATAAAATTTGATTTATTTTTCCTCTTGCAATCTTTCATCTTAAAAGCTAAAACTAACAATCGATGTTGGGTATGTAAACTTTCACTTGGAATGACCTTACAATCTTTACAATTTAAACGATCTATTTTTCTGATTAGAAAATAATCAATCTGCGTTTACTAGATTCATTTTTATAAGTACTAATATGTTCATCTCTTTTCTTAAATAAACTATTAGCAACTATAAAATCATAAGCTATGGTAAAATCTAATATAGTCCTACCTTCTTCATTAGCACTCCAAATCCATAACCACCATGAAACTTTTAAAATCTTCTACCACTCCACCAACATGTCCATTTAAATCTCCTCCAATAAATATTTTTTCTTTAAGAGGTATCTTTAGTATTAATCCCTCTAATTCATTCCAAAATTTTTCTTTTGAGCTTACATCCAAACCTACTTGAGGAGCATACATACTTATAACATTGATAATCTTAGTATCAACAATAATCTTTAAAGTTATAATTCTATCTCCATATCTATTAATATTTATAACATTATCCTTCAAACTTTTATCTATAATCACACCTACACCATTTCTAGTTCGACTTCTACCTGAATACCAAAGTTTAAAACCTAAACTATCAATCTCTTTGGCCTTCTCCCCAACCCATTTAGTTTCTTGAAAACATAAAATATTTATTTTTCTATGAACCATAATATCTATTAATTCCATTAATTTACCTATAAGAGTACCTATATTCCAAGTTCCTAACCTAATTCTAGTTTCATGCTAACTTCTTTGCCCGCATCCGTCCATAATGTGGGAACCCTTGCTTATTTAACATTGCACCGGTTATGATCGCACTTGCACATTTTTCACTGTATTCAAGTCATACATTAAGCTTCCGGGGCGCCTAGCATTAACATAATGATTTAAAGGACTTATGTCATGATTATTTCAACAAGTTTTACTGTCGACTATCGCAACCTCCACTTTTCACATTGGGACATGGGGAAGTAGTGTTATTTAGAACTTGAATAAGATCGATAAAATTATATGGTCATTTTCTTTATAATTATAGGAAGAGTAATAAATTTCTCTTTAATTATAACATTCTAGATTTATTACTCACATCATATTCAACTTTCTCAATAAATTTAGCATTGCGTCTCGAAAAGAATTTATTTGAAGAGTCATAAAACTTAAAATCCTTTGACATTTCAGTATCCAACAAAATAATAGTTCTTGAGTCAAACTTTCTTTCATTAGGCTTATATGGCCTAACTTCAGCTGGACATCCCCAGACATGAAGATGCCTAATACTAGGCTTCTTCCCAATCCATAATTTATATGTGGTTTTAGCTATTGCTTTGGTTGTAACTCTATTAAGGATGTAAATTATAGTATTTAAGCCTTCTCCCCAAAGTGATTTTGGTAAGAAAAAATGATTTATCATACTTCTAACCATATCCATAAGGGTTTGATTTCGTCTCTCAGCTACACCATTTTGATTTGGAGTCCCTAGCATGGTGTATTGAGGAATGATGTCACATTCTGCTAAATATTTGACAAAAGGGCTTGGATGTTGTTCACCTAATCCATCATATATGTCATAATATTCACCACCACGATCAGATTTAAACTTTATTTTCTTTCCAAGTTGATTTTCAAATTGCCTTAAAAATTTTGAATATGTCTAGTATTTGTAACTTTTCATAAATCAAGTATAAGTATCCATAACAGACTAATCGTCATGAAAGTAATAAAATCTGATCATTCCAAGTAGTGGGGAATGGATCATAAATATCAATATGAATTAATTCCAAGACGCTTAAACTCCTATTAGCATAAATTTTCTTGATATTTGTTCATTTTCCCTTGATATATTCTATACATAGTTTATTATCTAAAAAATCAAGAGAATTAAGAATTCCTTCTCACACAAGTCTTTCAGTTCTTTGTTTAGAAATATGTCCTAAATACTTGTGTCATACATATATGAATTCTCATTCATTAATTTTTTCGCTTTATACCAAAATTACTTACATGCAAGGTTTCATTAATTGTGAAGCAAAAATATCTAATTTATATAGATTATCAATTGAAGAATCGATTAATAATATTTAAATCTTGAAAGAGACTAAATTTTTCATTTTCAAATGAACAAGAATAACCAAATTTTTCCAAACAAGAAATATAAATAAAGTTTCTAAACGATTACATAAAGTCTCATACAAATTCAAAATACAACCGATTATATATGTAATATATATAAGTATATTGCTCAACAGAGCTTTATTGTCATTTCCCACATAGATGAATCTTTTGTATCAATTGACATTCATCTCCTAAGACAACCCTGCATAGTCACACTTATGTGAGTAGTTGCACATGTATCTATCCACCAAGTATGATTTGGTAATAGAATAAATTAATTTCATAATAAACAAAGTTGAGAAGTTTATTCTTTTTACAAGCCAATTTGCATACTTGGGACAATCCTTCTTCACATGACTAGCCTTCTTGTAAATAAAGTAATAACATTACTTATTTTTTGTTACACCTTATGTTGTGAAATCTCTTTGTCTGTGCTCCTTTACATTTATAAATCATTTTTCTTTTAGTAACAATGTCACGAAAGTAAATAAGTGAGTACTTTCTATTTTATCATATTTCAATCATTCTTCCTCTTGCACACATTGAGCAATGAGCTCATTAAGAGTCCATTTTTCCTTAGTATTATAACTTGTCTTAAAATGAATAAATGTATAGGAGAGAGATCAAAACTAAGTGCACAAGAATGTCATCGACATCTCTAATTTTAGTGCTCTCAATCTAGACAAAAAATTAGGCATCTCGATAATATACTCCCTTATGTTTCCATTGTCTTTATACCTTATACCACATTGAAACAAGTTTATTAAAAATATACTCGCTTTTATTTTTTTGAGTAATGAAATGGTGCTTTTTTTAATCGCTTTTAGTATATTCTTCTTCAAGCATTGCACCTCTTATGATTTATGGAATGGAATGCCTCATGATCATAAGACTCATGCGGTTATGTGAGCTCCAAAAATTTTGCTCTCGACAAATATTGAAGAGAGTATGATTTGAGGTGTCGGTGTAATTTTCAGAAGGCAGATGGAATAGTGGATAAGACACTACCCAAAGATTTCACCTCATTTGGTGAGGACTTAAGATATGGTTCCCTGTTTCCTATAGGCGCAAGACCCTATAGTTTATTATCCCTCTCAAAGCTAAGAGAGAACTTTCGATTAAGGCTAGTTATTAGATCGCTAAATGCGTAGTGTATAGTAGCAGTGTGTAAAGTTTTAGAAATTTCATTTAGAATTTATGAAATTCATCATCATTAGCTTAGAGCGGATGGTTGGGGGAATGATGACGTGCCCGATCTAGATCCCATGGTTCCATCATCTCGAGCCGTCGCGGTCTCTAGTCTACTTAGTCAGAGGAGGTAGTCGACCCAACCTGACCGAAGGATTTTTATCATCAACACGTGAGTTACATCGTCCAAGAAATCCTTGTAGACCTGGGGTGGTGTTTATCTAAGGAGATAAACTTAAGCATACCTTAACTGACAGAGGGGTGTTTGCCCTATCAAGTATACCCTATGATTCACAACTCAAAGGGCGAGCCATTAGGAGTATACGGGTTACGATCATGATCGTAATATAATGAAACCTTAATGGCCAAGTCACTTGATCAGAGGACTATGGTTGTAACTGCATCATCTGTGGAGTATACCGACCAAGACACACAGTCAGAGGACACGGGCCATGTCCTTATTAGCAAGAGATTGATTGTGTGTGAACATAGCAAAAACTTTGACTTAACATTAACTCCTTTGTGAGCTAGAGTTTTCTTAATTTGTCACCTCCGACAAATAATTGCGGAAGGTGGATAGATTGAGTTTTGTTTTAAGATTTTAATGATAGAGTTTTATTTAAATAGTTTTTTTTATATTGACACTCAATTTGAGTTAATTTGATTTAAAAATAGAATCACATTTTGATGGAAGTATCCCTCTAGTCGTAACTGCTTCATCTATTGAACCTACCGGCCAAGCCACACAGTTAGAGGACATGGGCCATGTCCTTCGGAGATTGATTGAGAGTGAACATAGCAGAAAACTTTTCTTGACATTGGCTCCTTTGTGAGCTAGAGTTTTCTTAATTTTTCACCTCCGACAAACAATTGCGGAAGGTGGATAGATTGGATTTTGTTTTAAGCTTTTAATGATAGAATTATATTTAAATAATTTTTTTTTAAAATTGACACTCAATTTGAGTTAATTTAATTTGAAAATAGAATCACATTTTGATAAAAATATCCCCTCCGATTGAAATCACCATTCAACATAGTCATCATTGGGATAGTTAATTGATTGATTGAATCGAATATATTTGAATACTTTAGATCCTGACAACTCTGTTTAGATCCTAACAGAGAATCAAATCTATTATCACATGATAGAATTAACTTCTTATATATTTTAATAAGTTAAATTTTTTATAATAGATTTTTAAATTTTGTTAACGGACTAGTCTAAGACTAAACCGGGAAGCAACCGTGCGATCCTCAAATATTTGAATTTAAGCACTCGGTAGTGTCGGGGCCCATGCGGTGTATTTAATAATTCAGATAATTTTATGTTTGAATTATGAGATTAATTTTGTATTTATTTAATCTCAACTTAACTGCCTTGGCTTTTCATACATTAAAATTTACACTTTAAATCTCTATGTCCAGCACATGCAAATATTTATGACTTAAATAATTTCATCTAATTAATGAAATCACGACATTAAAAATCATAATTAGAATGAAATTTCTTTTATTTTGGATTGAAGGAAAGTTCATCATTCGTGCGACATTTAATTTAGGTCGCATTATGTCGCTTGTACAAAGAATTGCATCCAATGACTATGTATTATTAAATTTTATAATTCTTAGATATTATTTGGCTTGTAGTCTTTTATAAGCTTGGCTTTACCTCCCTAATTTCAATCAAAGTTTGTTTAATTTTGAAAAGTTAACAAGTGGAGAACTTACTTTACCGCTTCAATTTAATCCATAGAAAATTGCAATTTAAAGCTTGTGAGTTTAATATTAGCCTCCCCAAATTTTACTTGCATTTTAAATAAGTATTCTATTATTTCAAAAATTTTCTTTAAGTGCTCTCATTCTATTTCTCTTTGATTTAACATTTATCTTCATATTTATCGTATATCTTTTTGTTTAACTTAAGTTTAGATATTTCCATTTGAATTTGTTTAAGTCTTGAAAATTTAACGAAATTCTGGCAATATTTCGACAGTATTTCGACATCATCCCCGCGTAGGGGGCTATATCAGAACTATTTTGGCCTACCCGTCACACCCTGATGATCGTGACGATTGGTGTTTTAAAGCACATCGGCCGAATTTCAATCCCGTTACGCCCTGATGAGCATAACGAGGCATTCAATCACCTGCATAAAAGCAAATATATATACAAATATTTTCTCCTTTTTTTAAGTCCCAAATTTAGTCAAAATTTGGACAACATTTCAACATAAGATGAGCAACATCTAACGATTTTGGCTTAATCGGTGCATACGATAGCGTGGCGAGTGGTGTCTTACCCAAATTCATCTCATCACGCTCTAATGAGCATGACAAGGCCCTCAAAAACCTGTGAAAAAAAAGGAGCAAGCATAAAAGAATGTGAGATCATTTGTAGTAGTTGACATAGAATGCATTCCTATGGGGCATAATGTTGTAGCTACTGCGAAGCAAGGATCCTCTTTAAAGATGTTCACAAAAGTATTCACTACAATTAGATTGGATGTTAATGTGACTGAAACCATTCAAAAGTAGATGGCTGCTTAGCATTCAATTCCTCATGAATTACACTCTCTAATGGAGCACATAGCCGAGTCAAGCTTCAGAAAAGGATTCCTGATAAGAACTCCTATAATGTTGAACTTGAAATTAGTCGAATGCTTATTCTGGTTCAAGAGAACAACAACGAGTTGTGGTATATAGTGCTCTGCATAGCACTCTCCTGTGAGAAACAAGTCCCGAGTTTTGAACTCAAGGATCTTTTCAAGCCATCGCATCAAGAATATAAGCATGTCATTTGCAGTAGAGGCATCTCCGCATGTGTAATCAGAAGTTCTTTTGACTAAGACCATCCACCTCCAACAGGAGATTTAACAAATAGTGGGTTCGATACTTTATTCCATGAATGCTTGTTTATCCGGAGACCTCTTCCATCACCTCTTGGGTAAAATGGTCCCAGTTCAATGAAGGCACCACCTCCGATTGAAGGGCATCCAGGACCTCCATTAAGCCAAAGAGTGAGAGGCTTCTTGTTTGCTTCTTTTTCAGCCTCAGCAAAGTAGTAGAAGAGACTCTTCCCAGCCTCGTCATCCACATCAACATAGCCTGCAAACTGCATGAAATCTACCTTGGGCTGTCCTGGAAGTTCCACCCCCAAATCCTCTGCCGGACGTCCCTTTACTCCACTCTTCTCCGTCATTTAAGCGCTAAGAACAGTAACAATCAAAACTTGCCACCCTTGTGATTGAATGGGAGTAGGTTCAACAAACCCAGCTTTAACAATTTCTTGCATAACATAATCAAGAAAACCAGCATCCTGGAAGTCCTTAACGGGCCTCGGAACATCCGACCCTTCACCGTGATTTCCCTCTTACGACGATATTCCTTGACCTCGGCCTCGGTCATCGAAGCCACTGCAAAAGACTCTTTATAGAAGTTCTTCTCGAACGGCACCAAGCCATCCAAATCCGCCACTCCATCAGCCTCTTTCACGCTAAAATACTTATAGCTCCTGCCATGGCTCAAAAGGCCTCCGTCACTATAGCCCACATCGCTTCTCCGGTCGCGGTAGGAGGTGGGGTCTTCGACGCGGCTGTCATGGCGGCTCATGACGGTCTTCGCCGGTCAGACGAAACGAACGGGGATTGTTCAATTATTTCTGTGTGTCCGACGGGGTGGACGGGAAGAACGAGTCGGCTTGCGTGCGTCTAGCAAGAGACACAAAGAGAGAGAGAGAGGGAATAGAGGATAGTGCCCTTGCGGTTGATGAGAAACTGAATGAAATTATGAATGGGGCAGCAGTTTTTTTTTTTTTTTGAGAAATCGAGAGAGGGAGCAATTATTATTATTATTATTATTATTTTTCCGGTTAAGAAAAGAGCGGAGGGAACGGTTGCTCCTTCGCGGTTCCTCAACCGAATTATACCGAACGATTATTTATTTGAAGGAGGCCGAATGAGCGAAGCAATGAACCCAATCCAGGGAGTGAGCTGGAATAGAAAAGGTGGCTTTCAATTTTTCTTCTTTTTTTTTTTCTTTTTTTTAATATATAATATCTACTTATACTTATAATACATATATACAAATATATTTATAACATAAATATATATATATATGTATTATATATATATATATATATATATATTTACGTATATGTAATATAAATATATTTACACAACTATTTTTTTTCTTTTCCCTTCTTTTTTTTTATTCCCAAAAAATGGGATATCAAAGAGGGTCAACAGGTTAGAACGCTGTCATTTTTCAAAATTAGTCATTTGCTCAATAGTATTTTCTACAGTAAGGGTCGGAAGACATTCAGTCTGAATTACATAGTCAAGATTCATATACCAAAGAACTATGATGATATATTCTTTCAATTTCTTAAAGTTAGTTATTAATTAATAAAATATTATTGATATAGAAAAAAAATTAATTAAAATGGACAAAATAATCATAATTAATAATATTGTCATTTTCTTATGCATATATAATATAAAATAAAATATCAACAAAATAAATGCTTGAAATAAAATATTTAATAAAATTGGCATATATAAAATACATAACACAACATTATAATTTAATATTTGAACATAAATAATAATTTATAAATGATGCTCTTAAAATTATAGTCGATAAATATTGATAATAAATTGTGTCAACGATATGTATATCTATGGATCAACATATTATATGCATGATTAATAGAAATTTATCACATATTTGTAACTCCATAAAATCTTGCTAAAAAAATAATCTTCTTTTGAGCCGAATATTTTTTACTTAGATTTAAATATAATCTTATATAATATTCATATATTTCAAAAATAAATAAATTGATATAATAAAATTCACTTTGATGATATAATATTTTAATTTAAATTATTTTGAAATAATAAATATTAACTGTAATATTTCAACAAATATTTCAATTTCTATTATCGAAATCCATTTGATATCACACAACAAATTTTAACAACTATTTTAATTGATACAAATTTGAAATATTTGATAACAATATAAACTTTAGTTAAGTGTTTTAGTCAAAATAATATATATATATATATATATATATATATATATATATATATATATATATATATATATATATATATATATATATATATATATATATATATATATATAAAGTAATTAATTGAAGTTGCTATATATATATATATTCGGTGAAAACAAAAGAATACATAATATTATAACTAATTAAATATGTGCATTTTCAATTTCACATTATAAGTACCGTTAATTATATAATGGAATTAAAAATGTTTACAAAATGTTAAAATAACTATTATATTTACTTAACAAATATTACGTTGGAATTAATTGCACAAACCAATTAAATGTAAAACATTTCAGATTAACAAAGATATGAAAACAAATGAATATGAAACGTTTATAATGTTTATAATATGTTATAATTCATAACAACCCGGTCACCCTTCCACTAACGTGTTCGAGGAAACGGTTACATTCCAATCTCCTCTCTTCTTCGAAACTACTGAGCAAACCTAACTTCTCATCCTCATCGGCTCTCACTAACCTCCTAAGCAATTTAGATCCCACATCCCCTTTGGATTACTACCTTATAAATATACATACATACAGCAGGTTAAGTGTCTGAAGATACTTTTGCAATTATTGTTCCATATCTTCTCAATCCTTGGTGAGTAGCTTATTCCCTTCTCTTGCTTATTCTCCGTCTTCATGGTATCAGAGCGATAATTCCTGCTAGGAAAAAAAAATGTCAGAATCCTGTTCTTGCTCTGAGAACAATGGACACCACAAAACTTCACGCTTAACCATCCTATCCCCCAAGTTTCTCATAGGAACTATGAAGTCCGTGTACTACCCTCACATAACTATGCCATGGAGCTCACAAATTCACAAGCTATTCAAAGCAAATGGATTCTTCAGCTTCCTAGAAGGTACCACCCCATGTCCCACCAAATACTCTCTGGATACCAACGGACAACCTCAATCCCCAATTACATTGGCAACTAATTGACCAAAACCTTTCTGCTTCCTACCATCTAACCATCAATTTGTCCTTACGTTCTTAACCTAGATACACCTTTCACATGGACCACCTTAGCAAAGAGACTACGATTAAACCGCTCAGTAATCCAACTCAAAACGAACTTCATCATCTCCTTCGTGATAAAACGATGACCCAATATCTCGCAAAAATCAAATCTCTCGTCGACCAAATCTCAGCTGCCGGGTCCAACTTAGACCCCGAAGACATTATTCTCTATACCTTAAATACCACCAACCTATCATGCGTTTAAAATGCCATACGCGCGAGATCCGATCCCATTAACATCGACGATCTCTACTTATCTGACAACAACAACAACAACAACAAGCCTTAATCCCAGGTGGGGTGATGAATCCTTCGTCTCCATTGTGTCCTATTATGTGTCAAATTCTCATTTAATTCAAGTATACTAAGATCATTTTTTATACATCTTAACCAAGTCTTTTTAGGTCTACCTCTACCTTTCTTAACATAAGGCAAATCTAATGCATCTACTCTCCTAATTGGGTCATCGGATGGCCGACGCTTTATGTGGCCAAACCATCTAAGGTGACTCTCCCTAATCTTATCTACCACTTGAGCTACTCCAACTTTTTTCCGAACATACTCATTTTGCATTCTATCTCTAAGAGTAAAGCCACTCATCCACAGCATCCTCATCTATAACACTTAACTTAGTCATATGCTTCTCTTTATTGGCCAACATTCACATAAATCATTGCGGGTCGACCACCATCTTATAAAATTTTCCCTTAAGTTTAAGTGGAACTTTTCTATCACATAATAGGCCGGATGCATTCCTCCACTTCAACCATCCAACTTGAATTCTACTAATAACATCTCCATCTATTTCACCATCATTTTGAACAATAGAACCTAAATATCTCAATCGCCACTCTTATTAATGACTTGATCACCTAAAGTCACAACACTACCACTAAAACTTCTACAACTAAAATTACACTCCATATATTCAGTTTTAGATCTACTTAAACGAAAACCTTTAGACACTAAAGTTGACCTCCATAATTCAAGTTTCTCTTGGACTCCCTCTCTATTCTTATCAACAAGAAGAATGTCATCGAAAAGCATACACCAAGGTACATCTTCTTGTAAATGCCTCGTAATAACATCCATAACTAAAGTAAAAAGATAAGGGCTTAATGTTGATCCTTGATGTAATCCAACTGAAATAGGAAAATATTTTGTCAATCCTCCTTGTGTTTGGACACAAGTAATGCTCTAGTATACATATCCTTAATGACTTGAATATAACCAATATTAACTCCTTCTGTTTAGAACTCTCCAAAGAATATCTCTTGAGACTTTATCATAAGCTTTCTCTAAATCAAATAAATATCATATGTAGATCCTTCTTACTTTCTATGCTTCTCCATCAAACCTCTTAACAAATGTATAGCATCCATAGTAGATCTACTTGGCATGAAACCAAACTGATTGTGAGAAACTTCTATATCACATCGTAACCTATGCTCAATTACTCTCTCCCATAATTTTAATGTATGACACATTAACTTAATTCCTCTATAATTTGCACACTCTTGTGCATCACCTTTATTCTTAAATATAGGAACCAACAAACTCTTTCTCCACGATCCGACATCTTTTAGTCTTTAAAATAACATTAAAAGATTTGTAAGCCAAGAAATTCCTTGATCTCCTAAACATTTCCACACTTCTATTGGAATATTATCCGTCCTGCTTTTCCACATTTCATTTTCTTTAAAGCTTCACTAACTTCATATTTACTAATCTGACGATAAAATGAAATTCTCTATTTTTATTTAGGGTATTAAAGTTGCTAAAATCAATCATACTTTCAGATCCTTCATTGAAAAGTTTATCAAAATACCCATCCACCTATTTTCAATATCTTTTTCTAAGAAAAGCACTTTATTATTTTCATCCTTAATACCCCTCACTTGAACTATGTCTTTACTTCTCCTATCTCTTTAGTTGGCTAACTTATACATACATCTTTCACCTTCTTTGATATCTAATCTATTGTATAAATCACTAAAAGCTAATTTTTTTTGCATCACATATTGCTTTCTTAGAATCTCTACGACCCACTTTATATTTTTCTCAATTCTCTGAATTTTTACATTTAAACTAAGTTCTATAATAAAGCTTCTTATTTTTTATCTTTTCTTGCACACTCGACCAAGAACTATTCTTATTAAAAGAAGCTTTTTCTTTTGATTCTCCAAGCACATCTTTAGCAACTTGCTTAATTTCACTTGATATTTTTTCCCACATAACGTTAGCTTCCTTATGAACATCCCAAATTCTAATTTCTTGTAGCTTGCTCTTAAAATATTTTATTTGTGTTTTTAAGTGTCCCCATCTAATCCTAGGACAATAATTTAATTTATTTTTCTCTTACAACCTTTCATCTTAAAATCTAAAACTAATAGTCAATGTTGGGTACTTAAAATTTCACTTGGAATGACCTTACAATCATTACAATCTAACGATCTATTTTTCTTATCGAAAATAATCAATCGTGTTTTACTAGATCCATTTTATAAGTAATAATATGTTCATCTCTTTTCTTAAATAAAATATTAGCAACTATAAAATCATAAGCTAAGGCAAAATCTAATATAGTTATACCTTCTTTATTAGTCACTCCAAATCCATAACCACCATGAATACTTTTAAAATCTTCTACCACTCTACCAACATGTCCATTTAAATCTCCCAATAAATACTTTTCTTCAAGAGGTATCTTTTGTATTAATCCCTCTAATTCATTCCACAATTTTTCTTTTGAGCTTACCTCCAAGCCTACTTGAGGAGCATAGACATTTATAACATTGATAATCTTAGTATCAACAATAATCTTTAAAGCTATAATTCTATCTCCACATCTATTAATACTTATAACATTATCCTTCAAACTTTTATCTATAATAACACCTACACCATTTCTAGTTCGACTTTTACCAATACCAAAGTTTAAAACCTAAACTATCAATCTCCTTGGCCTTCTCACCAATCCATTTAGTTTCTTGAACACATAATATATTTATCTTTCTATGAACCATAATATCTATTAATTCCATTAATTTACGTAAGGTACCTATATTCCAAGATCCTAACTTCTTTACCACACATCCATAATGTAGGAACTCTTGCTTATTTAACACTACACCGGTAGATCGTTTTCAGCATTTTTTTCAGTATTCAAGTCATACAATGCCGCTTCTGGGGGCCTAGCATTAATTCCATTATGTAGCGAAATCAACATTTCCACCGATCACGAAAAAGAACTTACTCCCTCTATAACGCTCTCCAACTCACTCGAGGCAAATTAAAATCACACCACAAAGGTTAAGGCAAACATCATCACAATCCCTCCCAAAATCGAATCGGCGGACCAAAGGCTATTATCACTCCCTCGTTGTCAAATATGCAACAAACCCGGTCACTCCGCCTCTGCGGTATCGCAGACACTACCACCTATCCTTCTAAAACCCTCTCACTCCAAGTCGACATTACCCAAAGATCACAAAGGCTATAATATGAAACGTTTAAAATCTGAAATGTTTAAAATCTGGATGGCCAACATTTATAAATGATATAATATGAAACGCGTTTAAGAAACAATTAATTACTCGTGAATTGACGAAATAGAATTTATTTTACGTAATTTAATAATAAAATAATAATTATAAGCATTAATCATAATCTTACAAAATTCTCAAAAATTAAAAGAAAATTGAAAGATGAAGCATGCTTGAATCAAATTCATATGACCAAATATGAATTTTATTTTTCAAATTAAAATCATAATGGCAAGAATAAACATATTAATCATATAAACAAAAAAATTGAAATTGTAATAAAAATATAAAGTAAATTTTAGCTATATTATTTTACTCAAAATCAACAATAGAAAAGTCATCTAAAGAATATCGATACTTCATGCATATGACCAAATTATTTGTTAAAAAAATTTTAAATCATGTACTTTGATATAAAATTTTCAAATAATCGATTAAGAAGAAAAGTCATTTCTCCATGATTCAACATAATAATCCTCGATATCACTTGTTAAAATATATGAAGATAAAATAAATTTATCTTGGGATCTTATGTCAAATCATCAAGAAGATTTGTCGGAAGCTTACCAATCCATGGAAGAGCTAATGCGGATTTGAGACTTCTACTTCTAAAGCAGTGTTCTTTAAAGAGAGAGAGCTTTCTTTTCACTAAAGATGAGATATGAGAAAAAGTAAGAACCAACCTCTTAGAATGAGGATCATGACCTTATTTATACTTGAGTATATCTCATTTTATAAAATAAAATAAAATATCTGGTCTCTACACATTATAATTCCATAAAAAATTATTAAAATATCTCAAAAGCCTAAAATTAATTAATCTTTATTTGATCACAAAATTAATAAATTTAAAAATAAGATAATACATAATATATAATTAAATTCATATAAGTCCCCATCTAAAATTTCGAGCACTATTTGCCTCACTTTTGGGTAGTGACATAGTTTTACAAGTATGTTAAGTTCTAACTATTTTAAAATTTGATGTTCCATTTTATGTCCAGCATAGATTTTAAATGTCAAAGCGCTCTCTTTCCTCTAATTATAAAAAAAGAGACTTAGGGTTGAATGGATGGATAATAAATTAAATAAAATGTCCTTTGCATTTTTTTACAGACGCCTCATTGCTAAGTGCTTCTGAGACCATGTATCCTCTTGCAATGTTCTCGGATATATTTAAGTACTTGTTATGTCATTCTATTATCGGATGAAAATTTGCTATGCTTCATGTTCAATCGTCACCTTATAAAAGGCCTAGCTTTCCAAATCCAGCTTCCCCGGATCTTATTAAATCCAATGGCTGGATTTAATAAATAGAGGTTCCATCCAAATCCAGGATTTATAATATTCTGAATGTAACAAACCTCATTGTTTGTTTAGCAGGCATAATTCAAATGCTTCTTAAATCCTAATATCAAATAGTAAAACACAGGCGAAAAAAAATAAATGCTGGCAGCACACTTTCACTAGGGTAGTCTTAGAGAGACAAACAAGGGAGAGAAAACTAGTCGCAACAGGAGTTTATTTGAAACGGTTCCACCTGTTTATGAGACTAATAATAATATCAAATATTCTAATTATTTCATTATTTTAAATTAAATGTCTATGCTATATTACTAGCATAAATTTTCAAACAAATAAAATATAATAAAATTTCTCAATGATAACTTCTTTATTTTAACCATCTTTTATTCATGTTTAATGACATTATATTATTTAATTATTTAAATTTAAATGTATTCTTCATCATTAATTATATATTATTTTAAGGAGATTAAAATAGCACCTATATCTGAAAAAATGAATAAATTGTAAACTTATAACAGGAGTTTTAAGTTCTATTTGAACCTCATTCGCACAATAAGATCTAAATCTTAAATCTCATTGACATTTGAGCAAAATTCTAATTATCTTGTAACCTTATTTAAAACTTACTGTTAAATTTTACAAGGAAATATAAATAAATTTTAACTTGTCCTAATCTGTTAAATTCTAAAAATTTTGAGATTATTCAATCCTGCAATGGCTATGCCTATTTTGATTCTAATCATCTCTATTTATTACAAAAACGCCTTTATGTTCCTTTAAAAGATTGTTTAATTACTTTTTAATTTTTAGTAATACCAAATCGATTATAATTTAATTTTGAAAACAAAAATATGTTAGTTTTCGTTTACTGATTTTAAATCGGGATTATTTTTAAAATAGGCTTAGTGTTAATCTTAATTAGGCGTTTAGGCACAAAAAAATTTTATTTAGCAAAATAGGCCTAGTCGTCCGTCAAACGGACGGCGTGACATTAACTTCCTGGCTGATCGCTTGACGGATTACTCGCGGTCGTCCGTCAAGCGGGCCGGCGATCACTTCCGCGCCCGGTCGTCGTTTGGCGGACGGCCAGTAAATCGTCCGTCAGCGGGCACGCCATCCGTCGCTCTTGACGACGCAGTAATTTTTTTTAAAAATGTGCAGCATTTCCCCATGGAAATTGATTAGTGGCTTAACCTGGATACTCATTCAGCACATTGAAGCCTCATACTATAAATAAAATAGAACTGCTCAGTTCAAATTACAGAAAGTATCTAGGATGTCATATTTAGTGAACAATGATGTTATAACATACATGAAACAAACTAATAAAGTCATTCTATGATGCAAGTTAGAAATAAAATATGAGATTAACACCAAATTTCAAGCAAGATACTCTAAAGCTAAGAACCTGACAATAGCATCGCATACAATATGAGATTAACACCAAATTTCCTTCCACATGATAAATGAAATACACATACAACAAAAGGTTTACTTGTTTCATATAATAGCCACGAAGTACACATACAACAAAATATGATCTAGCATGATGAGAATATAATAGTACATCGACTATCTCCGATGATACTACGATCTATCATACCGGGTGTATAATGGGCGTGGTGTCGTGGCGGTCGAAGGCGATGCTCCATGCGGTCCTCCGGTTCAGCTTTCTCGGATGGTTGTTGCGAGTAACCATGATACAGTCCATACGGGGGTGTCATATGGAATGAGGGAGGCCCATACGTAGGAGGAACGTTCGCCAAGTGCATCTGGCCACATAGATCCCCTGCGAATCTTGTGATGGCGTGTAAATGTATACGTAGATGGTCCACCACGGTGAGATGATGGACCAATATCCAACGCAAGCCCATCGGACCCGGCAGGTACGGAATGCTAGTGTCCGTCGCTATCGAAATATACATGTTTGTGTGCAAGTCTCTGCACAACCCCTCATACTCGTTGATTGATTGCTGCATCTCTGTGTCATCTGCCCTCCCAAAATAGCGTCTGAATATATCCTCAGTATTCAATATGTGCTCACGCTGCATTGACAGGCCGCATATTATGATGTAATTAAAAAAAAGGATTATCACAGTTAAGAAATGCTGGCTTACCATGAGTCGATCTCCAGGAGCTCGAGGGTAATACGTGTTTGGGGGTACTGTGGGTGCCTTCAGCATATACAATGTAGCCCAAGACCGATACCATCTCATGTATCGATTAATGGCCGACCTGCTGGGTAGAGTCTACCACCACACTCGTCTCTCTCCCTGCAATATATGCGGTGGTAAATGACCCGTCATGTCTTTCCTCGACCATCCACTCGCGAAGACTCTACGGTGCAACCTTCGTAGGTGGAAGGCCAAACTGCGAGCACCGCGATCGGTGGTGCCACTCAACTTTTCCAACTAATCGAGGTACTCTAGCCAACCATATGTCATCCCCATGCAAGCATATATTCATGACACGTAACGATCCGAGCTCCATGGCTCCCATATCACCTGTGTTGTTTTAGATGAATATTAGGGTTGCTATTTACATACAAAAGTTGTCACAAATGATGCACATACAAAAAACATACCTGACTCTGCAGTAGGCCATCCAGCTCGTCTCGATAAACTCTAATATGCGCTGGCGTCACCTCTCGGACAAACCCTTCATTCCAGCGACAACCCACACTGAGCCCATCTATGTCGGTCGGGTATGGAATATGTAACGTCGGTCTGCCAACATGAACATGCTCCCACACCCACACCTGCAGTAACTGTAAGCAACCAGCCATATTCGTGCGCTTTGGCTTCGTTGCCTCATGGAGCTCCCTGTATAAATGAGCAAGCACCGCTGCTCCTAATGAGAACTCTCTGAACGTGTCAAGATCCTCCAGTAGGGGCGATCCGTAGGTGAATCTCAACACGGCACCGCATAAAGCCGCAAAAGAATGTAAGCTCAGATGATGCGCTAAACCGATGCTCGTGCATATCTAAGTAAGAATGTAATACGCCCAGCAACCACCGTAATGGCAAACAGCGTGCGCGGCGCGCCCCCTCAACTCGGTGATGTCGCGGATCGGATCGTGATAGACAGCGCTCGTGATGTGCTCCTATCAACTCATCACAGCAATCTGGCCACGATGCCCACCGTCTGCCCCCACCAACAACATTCGGTCCAATAATAGGCGGGCCGTCTATCTGAATACCGAGGATCATGGCAACATCCTGCAGTGTGACCGTCATCTCGCCAATGGGCAAATGGAATGAGTTGGTCTGAGAAGACCACCGCTCCACGAATGCTGTCAGAAGGTGGTGATCTATGCGAATGTACTGCATCTGTGACACACAATCCAATCCAACTGCCCGTAATGCGGTCATGAATCTGGGACAGTTCACCGGCCACTCTTTGAACATAAGCATGTGTGATGCCATATCCAGAACAGAAACCTGCACAGTATGAGATTATAGTTCAGTAAATAGAAAATATAAGAAAAATCAATACACACAGATTCCCTTACAAAATCTTACCAGTCGATGTCGCTCGCGTCACCGAGTGCTTAGCTATCGGTGGACTCCAGCAGTTCGTAGTCCACCGCAGCTCCGACGCTCTTCCCTCGCAAGGGCGAGCACCTTCTTCGAGACATCCTACCTATAGCACGCCAAATCAATTAAATTCAAACTATATGGCATAGAGCGAATGCTTTTGAAATTATAATGTAAATATGCATCACCCATAGCATATGCCAAACCAAATATGTATATCAATTATGTCACTGATGTTTTACTACCAATTTTACACAGCAACTAACATCAATCTACTAATTCTTTCATACACATGCATCACCCGAACTTCATGTTTCCAAATTACACGTATAACTAATTACATATAGCTAAATACATAACCAACAATTATGAGAAACATCGGAAGAGATGAATAACGACCTGCTACAATGGAACATTGAGACCTGTAAACAGTTTGCATCAACATGTAGAAAGACTATATGTACAAAAAAAGTCTGAAAATCAAAGCTATCTCAAAAACTACAGCATAAACTGTAGAGTGTATGTACATAAAAGACTACAGATGAGCAGATGCACAGATGACTTCATAATCCTTTGAAGACTACATACCAAAACCAGCCTTCAAAACGTTCGGCATATGCCGTTGCGAGGGCGTGAACAGAGAATCGTTCGATGAATGTTCCGGCTTTGTATCGCACGCTGATGATGGCCAGAGATAGGCAGATCGGATGGAAATCTGCTGCCGAGTCGGCGTTGACCAGCATGAGTCGTGAGAAATCGTTCGGTTCGACGATAGCTCATTCGACCGCCGAGAAGTATGCTGAATTTTAGCCGGCTGCGTCACAGTTTCTGCTGTGCATACTTCTCCCAAACGGTGTCGGAATGGAGCGAAATTTATATCGTCGGAACCGGAACGGATTTCTCTACGACTCTCATGCTGGTCGAACGCGCCGACTCTGGCCCGACGCAGCAGATTTCCGCATCCGGCATTACCGCCGCGCTGTGCAGGAACTGACGCAGCCGGGCGAAATCGCTGCATCGATGAAACAAAGCCGGAATAGAACGAGATTCATATCGTCGGAACCGGAACGGATTTCTCTACAACTCTCCTGTTGGTCGAACACGCCCACTGCGCCCCGACGCGCAGCAGATTTCCCGCGTTCGTGTATGCAGCCAGAACGGTTTTGAAGGGACCTCGCTCCTTTCAGATAAGTTAACAATTAGCAGAATTTCTTGAGCACACACAAAACACAATTTCTGAACTCCTCAATAGAAATGAGAGTCTACTCAGATATATCAAATGAAACAACATATATTATTAGGAAATAGCAGTACACATAGCAACATTAGAAAGCAGGTGAATAATGCAGAAGATCATATGCAATCTCTTAAATCTAATAAACAAGCTTTCATCTGTTGCAAGCAACTTTCCAGCACTTGAGATTTAGTCTTTGAACCCGTGCTAACTTCCTTCATGTCACACTCCATCATAGATCTAAGGTATGGCTTCCAAAGCTCATACCTGTTAAAGGATAGCATTTATATGACTTAATATATAAGGGAAATCTATGCAAAGATCCAGCACTCAATGAAAAGAAATGTAAATTCACGTGCACAGATTACTAAAAGATGCAGACACCGCTGCCCCATCCTGTTGTTATGATAATTTAAATAGCAGTAAAAATATACTAAATTTTTTTCAGCATTTCAATCTCTGCAATTGGTAAATTCAGATTGTGTATACCTACAATAGCTTAAGAACATAAGAACACTTCTGTAAGACTATCAAATGGAAATGCATACATTTATCCACGCATTCTCTTACAAAGAATAGTTATTGTGAAGTACTGAGATTGCAACCACCAATATGATTATTGATTAATTAATAGGCTAGCAGATGATCCAGCACAGTCGAAGTCCTTGCGTCGAACCTGCACTATTAGTTCCAAAAAAAGATCAAAGTTGGCGCATGTGTATAAACGGCAGAACTATTAATAAGATTACAATCAAATATGGATTCCTAATACCCACGCTAGAAGACATGCTAGACAGACTTTCACGAAAAAAGTTTACATAATTATAATGTCAAAACTTAGGAATACATAGATATAGTGACAGAACAATTTATCCATAATACACAATTAGCTCACACTACGCCGCCCTTGTGGGCATGTTGATCTATTATGACCACTATTTTTACATAAACTACAAGTTCGATTACTCCTTGTGGGATTTTCATCCATAGTATTCAATCGCAGAACGCGTCGACTTCTTCTTGATATTTGGTGATTCGTGGAAGTTCCCGGGATGTGTTCTCGCCACTCATCGCGATCGGGGATGATGACATGAAACGCTCCTCGTATGTTTTGCGTAGTCCAAGGTGTAGTAGACCGACACGCACGGAACGTATTTATATGTCCGCCCAGCACGTAAATGACGCGAGGACAGGACATGGCATGTGATAAGCTTGTGGTTGTCTGCATGTACATCGAGACATATTGTTCTCATACAGCTCCACCTTGTATGATCTGTTGTTAGAAGCAAAAACTTGGTACTCATTATTGTTAATTCGTATCGGATCAGGAAATCTCCTTGCCTCGTGTTCACTACCCTGCAAATTTGCCTTAGTACGGGGAGAGAACATGGAGTCCTGTTGATTCGCTGATGTTGCTGAGTCCAGGCGTTTCATAAATGTAGCGACAATGTTATAATATATTGCAGAGACCAATGCCTGAATTGGCAAGCCACGCTCTTTTAGTACACCGCTTGAAGCATTCACCGTGCATTTGTAGTCATGGTGCCATACTGCATCCATCATCGGGTTAGAGACCACCGATGTACATCCCTTTCTACGAGCCAATCGTAGGCCTCGGTTTGATGTTTTGATATCCATACACCTTTTAAAATGCTATATCATCGTATACCCGCCACATACATTTTTGGCATATGAATTCAACTCGATCCCAAGTTGTCTAACGGTTTTTTAAAGTTTTCTCAAATGTCTAAAAAGCGTGCTACATGCAATCCTCTCTCGCACCAACCCCGCTGCGTCGAAATGATGCACAAATCACCTCTTGTACGATCGTGGAACCACTCTTGTAGTGTCCCAGATAAACCAACACCACGACTCAATACTTTCTGATTCTACTACTGCAAAGGCAAGTGGAAATAATCCGTTGTTGGCATCAATTCCGACTGCAGTTAGTAGAGTCCCCCTATACTTACCTAGGAGGAAAGTCCCATCCACATAAACCGGGCACGTAATGCCAACCATCAAGGCGACCGAATAAGAAATCGGTGTGACTGACGCATCGTACTAGACCGATCGGCATTGCTGAGCATATAACCGACATGAATATCTCCAACGATCGATAAGATTCCTCCCAATTTCCGAAAATAAGCTTTAGTGCCTTGCGACGTGCATCCCAAGCTTTCATGTATGACACGCGGATGTTAAATTTGGACTCAATACGCCAATAATCTCTCGGCTTTAAATCAGATGACGCTAATGGCGTTGAATGAAATAACTGATAAAATGTGCTGTACATTGTCTGTGTCCGGCACTAAGAACTGAATGACTACATATATGTCGTGTACTTAAGCTGCCAATTCTCCATGCACCTCCTAATCTCTTACTTGAACTTGCATGTAAGCGCCACCTGCAAGGTGTAGCCTGGTTCGATATTCATATAATATAACTTGGATTTATTTGAGGCATACACTACATACTGGACGTTGTTTATGATAGACCAACCCTGAACCGCAAACAACAACTGCCTTTTATCAATAAAGCACATCCCTTCATGCAGTTCATCTGGAATGCAACTTTCATGTACAAAAGTTGACTCACCTGAAGGCCCATCAAATGTTTCCTCTTCATCCCATTCTCTGGTTGTTTGAGCATGACGAAGATACTCATTGTTAGAGCAAGTACTCCTCTGTTGGCTTGTTCTAACCGAGTAGGCCTAATAAGCTCTCCAACACCGGATGGATATTTGCCCCTTAAAGAAGATTCATCGCATCACTATCGCTCCCTCATCATCATCTGCATTGTTGCATAAGACATAGTTTCATACCCATCACCTACGTCACCATGAACATCGCCTTTGCGTAACTTGTGCGCCTACATTACGCTTCAAGGCGACGTATGTTTCACGGCTTTCATGCAAATCAAGTGTGATGAATTCATCACTAATTGAAGCCGTGATGCTCCTCGAATGGCAATATCTCTTTCCTCATAACCCGATCTCCGAACTTCAACATACCAGGTTGCACCGACCGAGGACCGAATCACATACCGTCATCAATAATATGTGTAGCAAATCCAAAGACCAATAGGAAACCGACCTATAAGATTAACACTCAGGGTCTAACCTTAATGATCTCATGATTCCGTAACCCCAAAAAGTTAGTCCTTGGGATATACATTGGTCGATTTTTTCCACCAATGTAGGTTGGAAAGAAATTGCCAACAACATTCAGTTCGCCATCATAATAAAGAACTATGCAGACAGTTTCTGAACTCATATTGAACTAACAACAACTTCAATAAGCAAGAATTCTTCCTCCCCCCTGTTCGCAGGAGAAAAACATTTCAAGATATAATACAATTGCGCATTGTAGTTATCCCAAACTTTGCAAAATCATATTTCTAGTAAATTAACCTACTATTGTAGGAGTAACTAGAGATTTATTGATAGTTCCCTAGTAAAATACATTACTATTCATCTTACAGTGTAAAAATCTACAACTAATTCAAATCAAAGCATAAAAGTAAAAACTAAAATTCCAAAGAACCAAATTAACATCTCCTGTTGGTAAAATATAAAATTAAAATTACATAATTAATACTTTAATTACCATAATTAAATCATCTTTATTATAAAAATAAAATATATAAAATTTATTTGAGATCCAAATAACTCATAAATGTAATAGATACTTCCACGCCAATAGTAATCGTTGGGAAAATTTTCATGACATATTAATTACATTGGTATATAAAAATGACTAAATCATATAAAAAATAAATTTTGAATAAATATCTATAATGTTTTCCTTGCTATCCTTAGATAAAATATTTAGTCATTATTACAAACATTTTGAAATTAATTTAATTGTTTTCTAGAAAATAATTAATTAAAATATACCAATAATACTTTAATCCCAATGTGAAAGTAACATAACTTGGTTAAATATCATCTCACATGAACTATAATCTCACATGAACTACAATCTCCATTATATGAAAGCCGATCCAATTCGAGCTAAACAAATTGAACAACTTTATTATGAACTATACAAGCTAAACATGAATAATAATTTTTCCTTGCTATCCTTAGATTTCAATTCACAAATTCCACAAATTTTTACTTCACAACTCTAGGGATCTTTTAAACAAAAGATAAGTGCTGCATTCAGGGAAGAAATACAAATGTAGCTAAATAACTCAAAAGATTTTGCTGGATCTATCATAAGTTGCAGAAAAAATTACCTTAATCGGCGCACGAACGAAAAAAAATCCCGTTTGGCGCGACTCAACGGATGGCGGAGCTCTCCCAGCGAATGACCTCCCTGCAAGCGTGCGCATTTTGAAATCCGCGAGGAGCGAGTAGCCGACGCGAGGAAAAGAGAAATAAAATCGCGCTTACGGTTTGTTTGCGAAATAAGGCGGCCGACCTCTCCTTGCGACGAAGCTCCTTGGCCGGTTCGGTTGAGATCTCGCGGGAGCGACGGCGGAACGGAGCAATGAAGGACGGAAGGAAAAAAGGGGGAGGGAGCTCACGGATTTTTTGCCATATACAGCGCCCGTCACAAATGGACGACCGGGCGCGGTTTCGATGCCGTCCGCTTGACGGACGACCGGAGTAGATGGCCGTCAGGGACGATCGCCACGTAATCGGCCCGTCCGCTTGACGGCGACCAGCCTATTGCTAAATAAAATTTTTTTGTGCCTAAACGCCTAATTAAGATTAACACTAAGCCTATTTTAAAATAATCCCTTTTAAATCCACCTATGATTTTTCGATGTGAAAATTGTTGATTATTAAAACTCCATGCGCCTCAATATTTATGAAAATATAATCAAAAAAATTCATTCGCTAGCTTGTATTCGGTTCATTGATTAATTAAACGAGTTAAACATGAATAAATATTTTAAGCTCGATTTATAATGAATCGAACATGAACAATTCTTCGTTTTGATCATGTTTGACTCGATTTAATTTGAAATAAATAAATATTATATTATTGTTGCGTTAGAGAATTTTATTCCAGGTAGATGCGAGGTCTTCGTAGCCCAAAAATTATCCAACACACAAGGGGATATGAACAGGGGTTATAATGGAAAACCCGTTAAGGAAAAACCATCCTTGCCCACCAGAACTTTACTATGTGTTCAAAGATACGTCCTTGCTTCTCATTAGTTCGGAGAAGAAGGTGTTTACAGGGGCGGAAACAATATTCCGAGTGTAGAAAAATACAATATCGGTCAACTCCAACCCAAGGGAGAAGTTTCCCAAAAAGCGGCAGGAACTGATCTTTTCGGGAGCAACCTCTTGATCTTCAGGAGAAAGGAGCGGCAACTGGTCTTTTCTAGTCCTCTGGGGGTGATCTCCTAAGAGCCCGATCGTGCACCTTGGTGGGTGGTGATAGATCGTCGTCGGTCGACCGGTGGCTGAGCTCTCGGTCTTCAAATCATTTCGGTCCTCTAAGGTGAGAATGAGGCTCTATTTATAGTTTTTTGGGAGTGGCGTAAATTCGTGAAAACTCCAACCACTTCCATCGACGGCCCGGCGATCCCCCGACGATGTATTTTGATGATCCGGTGCCTTAATGATGTCGAATTGGGTGATCTTGGATTCGTTGGATTCGTCTGACGAGCTCGATCGACTATAAATATGTCGCTTTTGGTGACCATTTGGCGGATCAGGATCCATTTTCATGCTCCGATAGCTTGATCTGAGTCGATTCGAGCTCGGACCAGACTATGCTTGATGTTGCTATGTTCGTCTCGATTTGTAAGCTTGCTGAAATCGGTGATTAGATCGAAGCATTTCTAAAAATGCCTTGAGATTCGTGCTTGATCAGATTAATTTTCTGAGGATGTATCAATTATATATATACAAACACATTGCAAACATGACTCAATGATTAAAGTTTTTATTATGCAAAAGATTTACTAAGATTCAAATCCCTCTCTTATAGATTTTTCGAATTATTATATTTCAAACTAATGAGAATCATTTCGAACAATTCGAGCCAAATATGAATATTAAAATTTTAAAATATTTCAAACAACGCCAACAAAATAATTTTTTAAAAAGCGAGCCCACACACCCTATGTTGAAAGTTTACGTTCTATAGTGATTACTGGGGCAAAAATATTCATCAAAAGCTAAAATTTGCTTGAAATTTAACTTCCAAGCAAACTTTAGTCCAATAGAAACACTTTCCTGTCAAAACAAGAAGTTTGAAGACCACATAATGGCCATCAAAAGATCTAAACTCGTTCTGTAATTTGTCTATGTTAGAAAAATATAAAGAAGGTGGTTTGGAAAGATAAGATTGAATAATTTTATCTAAATCACTACGTGGTCGCGAGAGGTGACGTGGAAGTGTAAGTGATAGTGTCGGAATAAAGGGACAGGAGAGGAGATGTTGACAAGGTGTAAGTAATTCAATATGATTCATATATTGAGTAAATGCATGCATAGATTTAAAGAAATTATTGCCGAGTATAAAATCCGGACCGTCATCAGTAAGGCACCAAAGTTTTGGGATTTTAAGAAGAGTATTATTAATGAGAATATATTGATTAGACCAGTAAGTAGTAATAGTACAAAGGCCATTAAAAGTATCTAGGAGTAAATTGTCATGTTGTAGTGTGATATGTGGAGGTATAAGCCATTGTTTACAAACACAAATGTCACTCCCGATATCGCATAAAGTATGTATAAGGATTGGTTCATATGTGGGGACATAAATTTCTATTTGAATATAGCTATGAAAGTGAACAATGATGTCGTTCAATAACTGACGAGTTAATTTTTATAGTGGTATATGTAAAGGAAATAATGTGTTGTTGTAGGAAATCCATTCCTACTAAGACTCGACCATTTTCAGTGTCATCAATTAAAGAGGTATGTTGAAAATCAATTCATTGATTATTAAGATCCCAAAATCTGAATAAAATATTAGTTTTATTGGACAAAAAAATGCTTTACTCCATGATAATCTTTATATATATATGGTTCAGTCATTGTACTTGTAGATTTGTAGGGATTAAAGTATTATTGATATGAGATGTGACCGTGTCAAATAAGATAGGTATTATTTTTTACGGTGATATATAATAACATTTAAGAATTAATTGGTTATTCGTATTGTATTTTACGAATCTATAGAACGTCAAGGTTGAATTATCAATTCATTATTTATTTCATTGAAACGGACTTGTTTTTGTGGTAAATTAAAATTTTTAGTTATACTACTACTTTCACCAAAGTCTAGAGCTAAATTATCAGGTAGTGGTGTTAAGGTTGAGTAATCAACTTCGTTAGGTTGTATAGTTTGTCCAATTTGGGAAAATATTGAGTCTAGATGTATAGGCTCATTTTGAGGTTTAAATACTATCAGACAGATTATTACTATGTTTATGCCTTGGTAGGTTATACTATAAACCACGCTTCCTTGTCATAATTGAATGATCTAGTTTATGTTTTAAAGTGAGTGTCCGATCAAGATGTCTATCATTAATATTGATAGCATAATTCGGGTGTAGATTAAATAGTAGTGTCTCATAACATAAATTTCCTTATATAACTCCTAATAAAGCATCCTTTTTGGAATGAATAATTCTATCATCATAGATCCATAATGTTATGAGACTATCAATCCCTTTTCTAAAATAAGCTTTTATTAATATTTGAATACCTCCAAAGAATACATGTACGTATTTTTCGGATGTGAAATTTTTGTAAATCTTGATTTCTCATAGGAAGATTATACAAAGGGATTTTGTACTCCTGAGCTTCTTATTTCGAGGATATTCTCCTTGGCGAATAGTATAATATACTGTTCTTTTCCAATTTAATATAGGCATATCAAAACAATCTTTTGTTCCTAAAGATAATTTTCTTTTTCTAATCTTTTTATATTCTTCTTCTGAAAGGGTTAGATGTCTATTGTATTCAAATTGATCATCAATAATTGTATCTTCTTCAGAGAGTTTTTCAATTTTGGACATATTAATTAGAATATAAGTATCCGTTTAAATCCATCTCTTCGTAACACAAAGAATTTATTAAATCTTCTTTCGCTTAACTCATAAAGTTCTTCTTCAGATTCTATTTCGAAGATGTCAAAGATTGGTTCTAAGTCATTTTCTTCGATAATTTGGACAGATTTTATATTAGCTACCTTTTGTCGCTTTGACATTCGCTAGCATAATGTCCTTCTTCTTTACATAACTAACATTTACATATTTTGGTTTCTTAGTAAATTATTTTCTTTGGAAGGTTCATTCTGCTTTCCTATACTAGGCTTAACCAATAAAGCAAAACACAATTATAATAGTATATTATTACAAACTAGCAAATATTACAACATAATAAATTGAAAACATAGAAATATACTTATAGACATGAGAGAGAAGTTATTATTTAGCTGACAGTTATAGTACATTGGACTCCTCTTGAAAATAGAAAGACGAACACAGGGAAAGTAAGAAGATTCATAAGCCAAGCTCACACTCACTTTAACTCGCCGTAACATTGTTTGTTCTCTAATTTATAGATGCCGTGAGTATTAGTCAAATAATTGATTGCTTTAGTGCTTGAAATAATTGTTTTGTCGCATAATTATTTGATTCTTTTCCGCTTTTGCTTTTGCTGAGCGGTTTTATTTGAGTGCTTTCCATTATTCATAGTTTTATCTGAGTGTGATCCATTATCGATGCTTTTTCTAATAATGCTACTTTTAATTATTGTCCTTACTTTCATGATTATGTCTGTCTTTTTTTCAGTCCTTGTCGAAACGCCTGTAGTGTTTGTTTTTTCTTGTAGTAGATACATTGATGTATTTTGTCCTTTTGTATTTTTTCACAAAATTTTTCTTTTATTTTGTTACTGGCTTTTATCATATTTTTTTTTGAAGTAGGTTTATCCATTTTTGATATAATGCTTGTGAATTCTTCCGTAGGTGCTTTGCTATATGGTATATGAATAAATTATCCGATAATATACCCATATGTTTCTGGATCTATCTTTTTTGTTTCTATCCATATCTGATGTAAGTCTTCATCCTTCTGTCTTTAATAACATGGTTTGTCTGTTGTATACTTTGGATAAAAATGTTCACTACTGATACCAATTTATATAAGTGAAATTTGTCCTTCGGGTATCTCAAAGTATGTTTGAAATAATTTGATATATATATATATATATATATATATATATATATATATATATATATATATATATATATATATATATATATTCCAGTGTTTGATAACAGACTGAAATATTTCGACTGCTTCACTAAATACTTTTGGTAGCTTTTGAAGAGTTGATAAGTCCTCAAGATACATCATTCGGAGTAATCCTGATTCATATAATTCGTAAATAATTTTTGCATCAGTGATGCCATAAATATATGCTACATGATATTTTTCCGACGTGTGGAAATATATCTGCATTAATCGTTCTTGATATAATGAATATATTTGTCAATTGTCACTATTTCTAATATTATTTTTGTTTTGGTATGGCTTTTCGTAGTATAGCTGAGAACGTATTTTCACATTCAATATTTTCTGTAGTAGTAATTGGAGGAGTAATTGGAGGAAAGTTTTCTGATTTAATTTGTAACTTGGAAACTGATGGTAATTGGTCCTCGTCAATTTCTCCAAGGAGATATTTTTTGACATTTTGTAGCTCCGTCAATAAATTATTGTTATAAGCAATTTCACATTTTAATTTCCATAATTGTTGATCTAGTATTTCGAGATAACTTTCCATTCTATGGTCGCCAGATTTATCTGAATCTTTTGTAGTTGAGTATGTATCCATGTCAAGTGTCTCAGGTAACTTGTCCAAAGATAAATCATTATCTGGATCAGAACTTATGATCTGCATAATTCTCGAGTTAAAGTGTCAGCTAAAGAATTTCGTTTTTCTTCAATATATTCTAAATCAAAATGATAAACAAAAAATCAACTTTGCCATCTAATCAATCGCTTATTTGGTAATGAATCAATAATTTTTCTTTTATAAAAGAAATGATAATTTTATTATCTGTCGCAAATAAAGTGTTCATTCGAAATAACTCAATTTTTAATAGTTTTTTAATAGCTAAAAGTTCTTTTCATTAATGTGATAATTTTTTTCTTGGTGGTACCGATGCACTGCATAAAACTTGTATTTTGTCGGATTGCTTTTAAAATAGCTCCCCAGGAAGTTTCAGAGCTATCGATTATTAATTTTTTATTTGTTGGTAGAGTTAATTTAGGGAGTTGTTTACAATGATTTTTAATTTGTAGTAATAAGTTCTGATCATTAATATCCCAGGACCAACTAATATTTTTCCAAAGTTTTTCAGAGTGGAGCTCTAAGGTCGCTAAATCTTGAATAAATGCTTCGGCATAATTAATACAACCAAGAAAGCGTTGTAAATCTTTTTGATTGGTTATAGTTGAGAATTTGTCTATCTTTTGTAGAATGTGGTCTTGTAATTCGATAGTTCCAGTATCAATTTTTAAACCTAGAAATTCAATAGTATTAGTAAAAAAAAAACAGTTTTCTTTTTGCTTAACGCAATACCATATTTATATGTCTTTTTGGCAAATATTGTAAGATGTTTAATATGTGTTGGAAGAGTAGGGCTGAAAATAAGAATATCGTCGACATAAACAAATGAAAATGTGCTATATTTGTTATTTACAAATGAAAAGCGAATTTCTGGGATATACTATAAAATATACTGCTGAAGAAGAAAAAGCCAAAAAAAAGTCAGAAATAGCAAAACAAAAACTCACCTCATTAGGTATATGCAATATCTGTTATTTACACGAATACAACTGTGAATATCAGAAATACTTTTACAACATTTTAGCTAATGATCGAAACCTATATCTAGATACTTACTTTTATAAATTACTAGAACCATATAATATTCTATGGAGCCAACAGTTTTTCCAAAATTACCCCAATGATATACCTTTAGGTAGTAGAATTCAATTTGCTGAAGAAAGACTTGCTGATGCTTGCCAACAAATTGACCTACATAAACAAAACAAAAAATATAAGCAATCGTTATGCTGTAATAAAATTGATTTTGTACATCAATGGAGATGTACAAAAGAAACAACATTATGCAAAGGACCAAATTGTAATAACACTAAAAAAAAATTCTTTAAGAAAACAAATAAACAAAATTTTAATAATAAAAAACGAACCTTCCGAAATAAACAATTTACTAAGAAACCAAAAATATGTAAATGTTGGTTATGTAAAGAAGAAGGACATTATGCTAACGAATGTCAAACATGACAAAAGGTAGCTAGTATAAAATCTGTCCAAATTATCGAAGAAAATGACTTAGAACCAATCTTTGACATCTTCGAAATAGAATCTGAAGAAGAACTTTATGAGTTAACTGAAACCGAAGAAGATTTAATAAATTCTTTGTGTTACGAAGAGATGGATTTAAACGAATACTTATATTCTAATTAATATGTCCAAAATTGAAAAACTCTCTGAAGAAGATACAATTATTGATGATCAATTTGAATATAATAGACATCTAACCCTTTCAAAAGAAGAATATAAAAAGATTAGAAAAAGAAAATTATCTTTTGGAACAAAAGATTGTTTTGATATGCCTATATTAAATTGGAAAAGAACAGTATATTATACTATTCGCCAAGGAGAATATCCGATCGAAATAATAACCGAACCTCGTACAAAATCCTTTGTATAATCTTCCTAGAAATCAAGATTTACAAAAAAATTTCACATCCGAAAAAATACGTACATGTATTCTTTGGAGGTATTCAAATATTAATAAAAGCTTATTTTAGAAAAGGGATTGATAGTCTCATAACATTATGGATCTATGATGATAGAATTATTCATTCCAAAAGGATGCTTTATTAGAGTTATATAAGGAAATTTATGTTATGAGACACTACTATTTAATCTACACAATTATGCTAATATTAATGATAGACATCTTGATCGGACACTCACTTTAAAACATAAACTAGATGGTATGACAAGGGAAGCGTGGTTTATAGTATAACCTATCAAGCTGCATACGCTTATAGTAATAATCACAATACAGTAGTATTTAAACCTCAAAATGAGCCTATACATCTAGACTAAATATTTTCCCAAATTGGACAAACTATACAACCTAACGAAGTTGATTACTCAACCTTAACACCACCACCTGATAATTTAGCTCTAGACTTTGGTGAAAGTAGTAGTATAAATAAAAATTTTAATTTACCACAAAAATAAGTCTGTTTCAATGAAATAAATAATGAATTGATAATTCAACCTTGATGTTCTATAGATTCATGTATAATACAATACACTAATAACCAATTAATTCTTAAAGGTTATTATATATCACCCAAAAAAATAATACATATCTTACTTGACATCACACACTCTCATATCAATAATACTTTAATCCCTACAAATCTACAAGTACAATGAACCATATATATAAAGATTATCATGGAGTAAAGCATTTTTGTCCGAATGAAACTAATATTTTATTCAGATTTTGGGATCTTAATAATCAATGAATTGATTTTCAACATACCTCTTTAATTGATGACACTGAAAATGGTCGAGTCTTAGTAAGAATGGATTTCCTATAACAACACATTATTTCCTTTACATATACCACTGTAAAAATTAACTCGTCAGTTATTCAACGACATCATGGTTCACTTACTTTCAGCTATATTCAAATAGAAATTTATGTCCCCACATATGAATCAATCCCGTACATGCTTTATGCGAGCTCGAGGCATTTGTGTTTGTAAACAATGGCTTATACCTCCACATATCACACTACAACATGACAATTTACTAGATACTTTTAATGGCCTTTGTACTATTACTACCTACTGGTCTAATCAATATATTCTCATTAATAATACTCTTCTTAAAATCCCAAAATTTTGGTGCCTTACTGATGACGGTCCGGATTTTATACTCGGCAATAATTTCTTTAAATCTATGCATGCATTTACTCAATATACGGATCATATTGAATTACTTACACCTTGTTAACATCTCTCCTCGCCCTTTATTCACACTATCACTCACACTTCCACATCACCTCCGCTTTTCACTAACGTGATGATTTAGATAAAATTATTCAAACTCATCTTTCCAAATCACCTTCTTTATATTTTTCTAACATAGACAAATTACAGGAACGAGTTTAGATCTTTTTGATGGCCATTATGTGGTCTTCAAACCACCGGAAAGTGTTTCTATTGGACTAAAGTTTGCTTGGAAGTTAAATTTCAAGCAAATTTTAGCTGATGAATATTTTTGCCTGTAATCACTATAGGGCACGTAAACTTTCAACATAGGGGTGTGTGGGCTCGGCTTTTTAAAAAATTATTTTGTTGGCGTTGTTCGAAATATTTTGAAATTTTAATATTCATATTTGGCTCGAATTGTAAATGATTCTCATTAGTTTGAAATATAATAATTCGAAAAATCTGTAAGAGAAGGATTTGAATCTTAGTAAATCTTTTGCATAATAAAAACTTTAATCATTGAGTCATGTTTGCAATGTGTTTGTATATATATAATATAATATTTATTTATTTCAAATTAAATCGAGTCAAACATGATCAAACGAAGAATTGTCCATGTTCGATTCATTTATAAATCGAGCTTAAAATATTTATTCAAGTTTGACTCGTTTAGTTAATCAATGAACCGAATACGAGCTAGCGAATAAATTTTTTTGACAGTTATATTTTCATAAATATTGAGACTGCATGGAGTTTTAATAATCAACAATTTTCACATCAGAAAAATCATAGGTGGATTTAAAATCAGTAAACGAAAACTAACATATTTTTGTTTTCAAAATTAAATTATAATCGATTTGGTATTACTAAAAATTAAAAGTAATTAAACAATCTTTTAAAGGAACATAAAGGCGTTTTTGTAATAAATAGAGATGATTAGAATCAAAATAGGCATAGCCATTGCAGGATTGAATAATCTCAAAATTTTTAGAATTTAACAGATTAGGACAAGTTAAAATTTATTTATATTTCCTTGTAAAATTTAACAGTAAGTTTTAAATAAGGTTACAAGATAATTAGAATTTTGCTCAAATGTCAATGAGATTTAAGATTTAGATCTTATTGTGCGAATGAGGTTCAAATAGAACTTAAAAACTCCTGTTATAAGTTTACAATTTATTCATTTTTTTCAGATATAGGTGCTATTTTAATCTCCTTAAAATAATATATAATTAATGATGAAGAATACATTTAAATTTAAATAATTAAATAATATAATGTCATTAAACATGAATAAAAGATGGTTAAAATAAAGAAGTTATCATTGAGAAATTTTATTATATTTTATTTGTTTGAAAATTTATGCTAGTAATATAGCATAGACATTTAATTTAAAATAATGAAATAATTAGAATATTTGATATTATTATTAGTCTCATAAACAGGTGGAACCGTTTCAAATAAACTCCTGTTGCGACTAGTTTTCTCTCCCTTGTTTGTCTCTCTAAGACTAACCCTAGTGAAAGTGTGCTGCCAGCATTTATTTTTTTTCGCCTGTGTTTTACTATTTGATATTAGGATTTAAGAAGCATTTGAATTATGCCTGCTAAACAAACAATGAGGTTTGGTTTGGATTTATTATTTAAGGTGACGATTTGGAACATGATAAGGTGACGATTGAACATGAAGCATAGCAAATTTTCATCCGATAATAGAATGACATAACAAGTACTTAAATATATCCGAGAACATTGCAAGAGGATACATGGTCTCAGAAGCACTTAGCAATGAGGCGTCTGTAAAAAAAATGCAAAGGACATTTTATTTAATTTATTATCCATCCATTCAACCCTAAGTCTCTTTTTTTATAATTAGAGGAAAGAGAGCGCTTTGACATTTAAAATCTATGCTGGACATAAAATGGAACATCAAATTTTAAAATAGTTAGAACTTAACATACTTGTAAAACTATGTCACTACCCAAAAGTGAGGCAAATAGTGCTCGAAATTTTAGACGGGGACTTATATGAATTTAATTATATATTATGTATTATCTTATTTTTAAATTTATTAATTTTGTGATTAAATAAAGATTAATTAATTTTAGGCTTTTGAGATATTTTAATAATTTTTTATGAAATTGTAATGTGTAGAGACCAGATATTTTATTTTATTTTATAAAATGAGATATACTCAAGTATAAATAAGGTCATGATCCTCATTCTAAGGGGTTGGTTCTTACTTTTCCTCATATCTCATCTTTAGTGAAAAGAAAGCTCTCTCTCTTTAAAGAACACTCTTTTAGAAGTAAAAGTCCCAAATCCCGCATTAGCTCTTCCATGGATTCAGGTAAGCTTCCGACAAATCTTCTTGATGATTTGACATAAGATCCGGGCAAGATAAATTTATTTTATCTTCATATATTTTTTAACAAATGTTATCGAAATGATTATTATGTTGAATCACGAGAAATGACTTTTCTTCTTAATCTTTTGTATTGATTATTTGAAAATTTTATATCAAAGTACATGATTTAAAATTTTTTTTAACAAATAATTTGGCCATATGCATGAAGTATCGATATTCTTTAGATGACTTTTCTATTGTTGATTTTGAGTAAAATAATATAGCTAAAATTTACTTTATATTTTTATTACAATTTCAATTTTTTTGTTTATATGATTAATATGTTTATTCTTGCCATTATGATTTTAATTTGAGAAATAAAATTCATATTTGGTCATATGAATTTGATTCAAGCATGCTTCATCTTTCAATTTTCTTTTAATTTTGAGAATTTTGTAAGATTATGATTAATGCTTATAATTATTATTTTATTATTAAATTATGTAAAAATAAATTCGTATTTGTCATTTCATGAGTAATTAATTGTTTCTTAAACGTTTCATATTATATCATTTATAAATGTTGGCCATCCATATTTTAAACATTTCAGATTTTAAACGTTTCATATTATAGCCTTTGTGATGCTGGGTAATGTCAGCTTGGAGTGCATAGGGGTTTTTAGAAGGATAGGTGGTAGTGTCTGCGCGATACCAGCAGAGGCGAGCGGAGTGACCGGGTTTGTTGCATATTTGACAACGGAGTGGCTCTGGAGTACGATAATAGCCTTTGGTCCGGCCAGTATCTGATTGTGGGGAGGGATTGTGATGATGTTTGCCTTAACCTTTGTGGTGTGATTTCCAGAATTTGCCTCGAGTGAGTTGGAGAGCAGTTATAGAGGGAGTAAGTTCTTTTTCGTGATCGGTGGAAATGTTGATTTCTTCGCTACATAATGGAATTAATGCTAGGGCGTCCCCTAGAAGCGACGCGCTGTATGGCTTGAATACAGTGAAAAATGTGCTAGAGCCGCTGCATCGGCGCCCAGGTGTAGTGTTAAATAAGCAAGGGTTCCCACATTATGGACGGATGTGGGTAAAGAAGTTAGGATCTTGGAATATAGGTACTCTTACAGGTAAATTAATGGAATTAATAGATATTATGGTTCATAGAAAGATAAATATTTTATGTGTTCAAGAAACTAAATGGATTGGTGAGAAGGCCAAGGAGATTGATAGTTTAGGTTTTAAACTTTGGTATTAAAAAGTCGAACTAGAAATGGTGTAGGTATGATTATAGATAAAAGTTTGAAGGATAATGTTATAAGTATTAATAGATGTGAAGATAGAATTATAGCTTTAAAGATTATTATTGATACTAAGATTATCAATGTTATAAGTGTCTATGCTACTCAAGTAGGCTTGGAGGTAAGCTCAAAAGAAAAATTGTGGAATGAATTAGAGGGATTAATACAAAAGATACCTCTTGAAGAAAAATATTTATTGGGGAGATTTAAATGGACATGTTGGTAGAGTGGTAGAAGATTTTAAAAGTATTCATGGTGGTTATGGATTTGGAGTGACTAATAAAGAAGGTAGAACTATATTAAATTTTGCCTTAGCTTATGATTTTGTAGTTGCTAATACTTTATTTAAGAAAAGAGATGAACATATTATTACTTATAAAATGGATCTAGTAAAACACTGATTGATTATTTTCGATAAGAAAAATAGATCGCTTAGATTGTAATGATTGTAAGGTCATTCCAAGTGAAATTTTAAGTACCCAACATCTATTAGTTTTAGATTTTAAGTTGAAAGGTTGTAAGAGAAAAAATAAATTAAATTATTATCCTAGGATTAGATGGGGACACTTAAAGAACACAAATAAAAATATTTTTAAGATCAAGCTACAAGAAATTAGAATTTGGGATGTTCATAAAGAAGCTAACGTTATGTAAGAAAAAATATCAAGTGAAATTAAGCAAGTTGCTAAAGATGTGCTTGGAGAATCAAAAGGAAAAGCTTCTTTTAATAAGAATAATTAGTGGTGGAGTCAGAGTGTGCAAAAAAAGATAAGAAATAAGAAGCATTGTTAGAAAACTTAGTTTAGATGTAAAAACTCGGAGAATTGGGAAAGATATAAAGTGGCCTATAGAGATTCTAAGAAAGCAATATGTGATGCAAAAAATTTAGCTTTTAGTGATTTATACAATAGATTAGATACCAAAGAAGGTGAAAGATGTATGTATAAGTTAGCTAACCAAAGAGATAGGAGAAGTAAAGACATAGTTCAAGTGAGAGGTATTAATGATGAAAATAATAAAGTGTTTTTCTTAGAAAAAGATATTGAAAATAGGTGGATGAGGTATTTTGATAAATTTTTCAATGAAAGATCTGAAAGTATGATTGATTTTAGAAACTTTAATACCCTAAACAAAAATAGAGAATTTCATTTTTATCGTCGTATTAGTAAATATGAAGTTAGTGAAGCTTTAAAGAAAATGAAATGTGGAAAAGCAAGGACGGATAATATTCCAATAGAAGTGTGGAAATGTTTAGGAGATCAAGGAATTTCTTGGCTTACAAATCTTTTAATGTTATTTTAAAGACTAAAAAGATGTCAGATGAGTGGAGAAAGAGTTTGTTGGTTCCTATATTTAAGAATAAAGGTGATGCACAAGAGTGCAAATTATAGAGGAATTAAGTTAATGTGCCATACATTAAAATTATGGGAGAGAGTAATTGAGCATAGGATGATGTGATGAAATTTCTCACAATCGTTTAGTTTCATGCCGTAGATCTACTATGGATGCTATACATTTGTTAAGAGGTTTGATGGAGAAGCATAGAGAAAGTAAGAAGGATCTACATATGATATTTATTGATTTAGAGAAAGCTTATGATAAAGTCTCAAGAGATATTCTTTGGAGAGTTCTAAAAAAGGAGTTAATATTGGTTATATTCAAGTCATTAAGGATATGTATACTAGAGGCATTACTTGTGTCCAAACACAAGGAGGATTGACAAAATATTTTCCTATTTCAGTTGGATTACATCAAGGATCAACATTAAGCCCTTATCTTTTTACTTTAGTTATGGATGTTCTTACGAGGCATTTACAGGAAGATGTACCTTGGTGTATGGTTTTTGTTGATGACATTCTTCTTGTTGATAAGACTAGAGAGGGTGTCCAAGAGAAACTTGAATTATGGAGGTCAACATTAGAGTCTAAAGGTTATCATTTAAGTAGATCTAAAACTGAATATATGGAGTGTAATTTTAGTTGTAAAGTTTTAGTGGTAGTGTGACTTTAGGTGATCAAGTCATTAATAAGAGTGGCGATTGAGATATTTAGGTTCTATTGTTCAAAATGATGGTGAAATAGATGGAGATGTTATTAATAGAATTCAAGTTGGATGGTTGAAGTGGAGGAATGCATCGGCCTATTATGTGATAGAAAAGTTCCACTTAAACTTAAGGAAAAATTTTATAAGATGGTGGTAAGACCGCAATGACTTATGGTGCGAATGTTGGCCAATAAAAGAGAAGCATAAGACTAAGTTAAGTGTTATAGAGATGAGGATGCTCGGTGGATGAGTGGCTTTACTCTTAGAGATAGAATGCAAAATGAGTATGTTGGAAAAAGTTGGAGTAGCTCCAGGTGGTAGATAAAATTAGGAGAGTCACCTTAGATGGTTTGGCTACATAAAGCGTCAGTCCATGACCTAATTAGGAGAGTAGATGCATTAGATTTGCCTTATGTTAAGAAAGGTAGAGGTAGACCTAAAAGACTTGGATGTATAAAAAATGATCTTAGTATACTTGAATTAAATGAGAATTTGACACATAATAAGACACAATGGAGACGAAGAATTCATGTAGCCGACCCCACCTAGTGGGATTAAGGCTTGTTGTTGTTGTTGTTGTTGTATAGAAGAGAGTAGAGATCGTCGATGTTAATGGGATTGGATCTCGTGCGTATGGCTGTTTTAAACGCATGATAGGTTGGTGGTAAGCCATTTAAGGTATAGAGAATAATGTCTTCGGGGTCTAAGTTGGAGCCGGCAGCTGAGATTTGGTCGACGAGAGATTTGATTTTTGCGAGTATTGGGTCATCGTTTTATCAAAGGGAGATGTGATGAAGTTCGTTTTGAGTTGGATTACTGAGCGGTTAATAGTCTCTTTGCTAAGGTGGTCCCGATGTCCAAAGGTGTAGTTAAGAACGTAAGGACAAATTGATGGTGAGATGGTAGAGTAGAGCGCTGCCGAAAGGTTTTGGTCAATTAGTTGCCACGTATTGTAGTTAGGATTGGGTTGAGGTTGTCTGTTGGTATCCAGAGAGTATTTGGTGGGACATGAGGTGGTACCTTCTAGGAAGCTGACGAATCCATTTGCTTTGAATAGCTTGTGAATTTGTGAGCTCCATATGGCATAGTTGTGGTGAGGGTAGTATTGGCTAGTTCCTATGAGAAACTTTGGGGATAGGATGGTTAACGTGGTGAAATTTTCTGTGTGTCCATTGTGTGAGCAAGAAGAGGATTGACATTTTTTCCAGAATTACCGCTCGATACCATGAAGACGGAGAATAAGCAAGAGACAGAAAGGGAATAAGCTACTCACTAAGGATTGAGAAGATATGGAACGATAATTGCAATAGAGGAGGAAAGTACGTATCTTACACACCAACTTGTTGCAATGTGTATGTATATTTATAAGGTAGTTGTAATCCAAAGGGGATGTGGGATCTAACGTGCTTAGGAGGTTAGAGAGCCGTGAGGATGAGAAGTTCGTGGCTCTGTAGTTCTGAATACTACCGAAGGGAGGAGATTGGAATCTGTAACCGTTTCCTGAACACGTTAGTGGATGGGTGACGGGTTGTTATGAATTATAACATATTATAAACATTATAAACGTTTCATATTCATTTGTTTTCATATCTTTGTTAATCTGAAATGTTTTACATTTAATTGGTTTGTGCAATTAATTCCAAACGTAATATTTGTTAATTAAATATAATAATAACGTTTACTGTTTAAGTAAATATAATAGTTATTTTAACATTTTGTAAACATTTTTAATTCCATTATATAATTAACGGTACTTATAATGTGAAATTGAAAATGCACATATTTAATTAGTTATAATATTATGTATTCTTTTGTTTTCACCGAATATATATATATAGCAACTTCAATTAACTTATATATATATATATATATATATATATATATATATATATATATATATATATATATATATATATATATATATATATATATATATATTATTTTGACTAAAACACTTAACTAAAGTTTATATTGTTATCAAATATTTCAAATTTGTATCAATTAAAATAGTTGTTAAAATTTGTTTTGTGATATCAAATGGATTTCGATAATATAAATTGAAATATTTGTTAAAATACTATATTAATATTTATTATTTCAAAATAATTTAAATTAAAATATTATATCATCAAAGTGAATTCTATTATATCAATTTATTTATTTTTGAAATATATGAATATTACATAAAGATTATATTTAAATCTATGTAAAAAAGATTCAGCCCAAAAGAAGATTATTTTTTTAGCCAGAATTTGTGGAGTTACAAATATGTGATAAATTTATATTAATCATGCATATAATATGTTGATCCAGATACATATCGTTAATACAATTTATTATCAATATTTATCGAATTATAATTTTAAGAGCATCATTTATAAATTATTATTTACCAAATATTAAATTACAATGTTATATTATGTATTTTATATATGCCAATTTTATTAAATATTTTATTTCAAATATTTATTTTGTTGATATTTTATTTTACATTATATATGCATAAATGACATGACAATGTTATTAATTATGATTATTTTTGTCCATTTTAATTAATATTTTTCTATATCCGCCAATTTGAATAATATTTTACTTTAATGATACCAACTTTAAGAAATTGAAAGAACATATCATCATAGTTCTTTGATATGAATCTTGACTATGTAATTCTGAAATGTCTTGACCCTTCTATGAAAATACTAGAAGAAACGACTAATTTTGAAAAAATGCTCTAACCCTCTCTTGATATCCCATTTTTTGGGAATAAAAAAAAAGAAGGGAAACGAAAAAAAATAGTTGTGTAAATATATTTATATTACATATACGTAAATATATATATATATATATATATATATATATATTTATGTTATAAATATATTTGTATATATGTATTATAAGTATAAGTAGATATTATATATTAAAAAAAAAGAAAAAAAAAAGAAGAAAAATTGAAAGCCACCTTTTCTATTCCAGCTCACTCCCTGGATTGGGTTCATTGCTTCGCTCATTAGGCCTCCTTTAAATAAATAATCGTTCGGTATAATTCGGTTGAGGAACCGCGAAGGAGCAACCGTTCCCTCCGCTCTTTTCTTAATCAAAAAAAATAATAATAATAATAATGCTCTCTCTCTCGATTTCTCAAAAAAAAAAAAAAAAAAAAAACTGCTCCCCCCATTCATTCAGTTTCTCATCAACCGCAAGGGCACTATCCTCTATTCCCTCTCTCTCTCTCTCTCTCTCTGTGTCTCTTGCTAGACGCACGCAAGCCGACTCGCTCTTCCCGTCCACCCCGTCGGACACACAGAAATAATTGAACAATCCCCGTTCGTTTCGTCTGACCGGCGAAGAAGTGACCGTCATGAGCCGCCATGACAGCCGCGTCGAAGACCCCACCTCCTACCGCGACCGGAGAAGCGATGTGGGCTATAGTGTCGGAGGCCTTTTGAACTATGGCAGGAGCTATAAGTATTTTAGCGTGAAGGAGGCTGATGGAGTGGCGGATTTGGATGGCTTGGTGCCGTTCGAGAAGAACTTCTATAAAGAGTCTTTTGCAGTGGCTTCGATGACCGAGGCCGAGGTCAAGGAATATCGTCGTAAGAGGGAAATCACGGTGAAGGGTCGGATGTTCCGAGGCCCGTTAAGGACTTCCAGGATGCTGGTTTTCTTGATTATGTTATGCAAGAAATTGTTAAAGCTGGGTTTGTTGAACCTACTCCCATTCAATCACAAGGGTGGCAAGTTTTGATTGTTACTGTTCTTAGCGCTTAAATGACGGAGAAGAAGTAAAGGGACGTCCGGCAGAGGATTTGGGGGTGGAACTTCCAGGACAGCCCAAGGTAGATTTCATGCAGTTTGCAGGCTATGTTGATGTGGATGACGAGGCTGGGAAGAGTCTCTTCTACTACTTTGCTGAGGCTGAAAAGAAGCAAACAAAGCCTCTCACTCTTTGGCTTAATGGAGGTCCTGGATGCCCTTCAATCGGAGGTGGTGCCTTCATTGAACTGGGACCATTTTACCCAAGAGGTGATGGAAGAGGTCTCCGGATAAACAAGCATTCATGGAATAAAGTATCGAACCCACTATTTGTTAAATCTCCTGTTGGAGTTGGATGGTCTTAGTCAAAAAGAACTTCTGATTACACATGCGGAGATGCCTCTACTGCAAATGACATGCTTATATTCCTGATGCGATGGCTTGAAAAGTTCCCTGAGTTCAAAACTCGGGACTTGTTTCTCACGAGAGAGAGCTATGCAGGGCACTATATATCACAACTCGTTGTTGTTCTCTTGAACCAGAATAAGCATTCGACTAATTTCAAGTCCAACATTAAAGGAGTGCTTATCAGGAACCCTCTTCTGAAGCTTGACCTGGCTATGTGCTCCATTGGAGAGTGTAATTCAGGAGGAAGTGAATGCTAAGCAGCCATCTACTTTTGCATGGTTTCAGTCACATTAACATCCAATCTAATTGTAGTGAATACTTTTGTGAACATCTTTAAAGAGGATCCTTGCTTCGCAGTAGCTACAACATTATGCCCCATAGGAATGCAGTCTATGTCAACTACTACAAATGATCTCACATTCTTTTATGCTCCTTTTTTTTCACAGGTTTTTTGAGGGCCTTGTCATGCTCATTAGATGATGAGATGTGGTGTCGAAGACACCACTGCCACGCTTATCGTGCAATTAAGCCAAAATCGTTAGATGTTGCTCATCTTATGTTGAAATTTTGTCCAAATTTTGACTAAATTTGGGACTTAAAAAATGAGAATATATTTGCTTTACGCATGTGATTGAATGCCTCGTTATGCTCATCATGAACGGATTGAAATTACCCGATGTGCTTTAAAACACCAATCGTCCACGATCATCGAGGGGTGTGGGTAGTTATAGCTACATGATGGAATTCGAAATATTAAAAATTTTCAAGACTTAAACAAATTCAAATGGAAATATCTAAACTTAAGTTAAACAAAAGATATCGATAAATATGAAGATAAATGTTAAATCAAAGAGAAATAGAATGAGAGCACTTAAAGAAAATTTTTGAAATAATAGAATACTTATTTAAAATGCAAGTAAAATTTGGGGAGGCTAATATTAAACTCACAAGCTTTAAATTGCAATTTTCTATGGCTTAAATTGAAGGTAAGTAAGTTCTCCACTTGTAAACTTTTCAAAATTAAACAAACTTTGATTGAAATTAGGGAGGCAAACGCCAAGCTTATAAAAGACTACAAGCCAAATAATATCTAAGAATTATAAAATTTAATAATACATATCATCAGGATCGCAATTCTTTGCATACAAGCATTACCTAAATTAAATCTATCTAATAATGAAACTTTCCTTCAATCCAAAATAAAAGAAATTTCATTCTAATTATGATTTTAATGTCGATTTCATTAATTAGATGAAATTATTTAAGTTATAAATACTTGGCTCGGACATAGAGATTTAAAGTGTAAATTTTAATGTATGAAAAGGTCGAGTTAAGTTGAGATTAAATAAATACAAAATTAATCTCATAATTCAAACATAAGATTATCTCAATTATTAAATACACTTGCATGAGGCCACCGAGTGCTTAAATTCAAGTATTTGAGGATGCTGGATGGGTTGCTTCTTGGTTTTGTCTAGGTCCGGGTTAACAAAACTTAAAAATCTATTATAAAAAATTTAACTTATTAAAATATATGAGAAGTTAATTCTATCATGTGATAATAGATCTGATTCTCTGTTAGGAGCTAGACAGAGTTGTCAGGATCTAAAGTCTTCAAATATATTCGATTCAATCAATCAATTAACTACCCTAATGATGGCTATGTTGAATGGTGATTTCAATCGGAGGGGATATTTTTATCAAAATGTGATTCTATTTTCAAATTAAATTAACTCAAATTGAGTGTCAATTTTAAAAAAAAAATTATTTAAATAAAAGTCTATCATTAAAAGCTTAAAACAAAATCCAATCTATCCACCTTCGAATTGTTTGAAAAAAAAAGAAAACTCTAGCTCACAAAGGAGCCAATGTCAAGTAAAGTTTTCTGCTATGTTCACTCTCAATCAATCTCTTGTCAGTAAGGACATGGCCCGTGTCCTCTAACTGTGTGGCTTGGCCGGTAGGTTCTACAGATGATGCAGTTACTACTAGAGGGGATACTTCCATCAAAATGTGATTCTATTTTTAAATCAAATTAACTCAAATTGAGTGTCAATCTAAAAAAAACTATTTAAATAAAACTCTATTATTAAAATCTTAAAACAAAACTCAATCTATCCACCTTCCGCAATTATTTGTCGAAGGTGACAAATTAAGAAAACTCTAGCTCACAAAGGAGTTAATGTTAAGTCAAATTTTTTGCTATGTTCACACACAATCAATCTCTTACTAGTAAGGCGTGGCGTGTCCTCGAGCGTTTGGTAGACTCCACAGATGATGCGCATACCATAGTCCTTTGATCAGTGACTTGGCCATTGGTTCCATTATATTACGTGATCATACCATACTCCCTAATGGCTCTGCCCTTTGAGTTGTGAATCACAGGGTATACTTGATAGGGCAAACACCCCTCTGTTAGTTAAGGTATGCTTAAGTTTGTCTCCTTAGATAAACACCACCCCAGGTCTACAAGGATTTCTTGGACGATGTAACTCATGTGTTGCTGATAAGAATCCTTCGATCAGGTTGGATCGACTACCTCCTCTGACTAAGTAGACTAGAGACCGCAATGGCTCGAGATGATGGAACCATGGGATCTAGATCGAGCACGTCATCATTCCCCCAACCATCCGCTCTAAGCTAATGATGATGAATTTCATAAATTCTAAATGAAATTTCTAAAACTTTACGCACTGCTACTATACACTACGCATTTAGCGATCTAATAACTAGTCTTAATCGAAAGTTCACTCTTAGCTTTGAGAGGGATAATAAACTATAGGGTCTTGCGCCTATAGGAAACCTGGAACCATATCTTAAGTCCTCACCAAATGAGGGCGAAATCTTTGGGTAGTGTCTTATCCACTATTCCATCTGCCTTCTGAAAATTACACCGACACCTCAAATCATACTCTCTTCAATTCAATATTTGTCGAGAGGTCGGTGGCAAATTTTCGGAGCTCACATAACCGCATGAGTCTTATGATCATGAGGCATTCCATTCCATAAATCATAAGAGGTGCAATGCTTGAAGAAGAATATACTAAAAAGCGATTAAGCCAAAAAGCAGACCATTTCATTAGTTCTGAAAAAATCAAAGCGAGTATATTTTTAATAAACTTGTTTCAATGTGGTATAAGGTATAAAGACAATGGAAACATAAGGGAGTACATTATCAAGATGCCTAATTTTGTTACTAGATTGAGAGCACTAAAATTAGAGATGTCTGATGACATTCTTGTGCACTTAGTTTTGATCTCTCTTCCTATACAATTTATTCATTTTAAGACAAGTTATAATACTCAGAAAGAAAAATGGACTCTTAATGAACTCATTGCTCAATGTGTGCAAGAGGAAGAATGATTGAAATATGATAAAATAGAAAATACTCACTTAGCTACTTTCTCTCGTGGCATTGTTACTAAAAGAAAAATGATTTATAAATGTAAAGGAGCTGCAGACAAAGAGATTTCACAACATAAGGTGCAACAAAAATAAGTAATGTTATTACTTATTTATTTACAAGAAGGCTAGTCATGTGAAGAAGGATTGTCCTAAGTATGCAAATTGGCTTGTAAAAAAGAATAAACTTCTCAACTTTGTTTATTATGAAATTAATTTATTCTTATTACCAAATCATACTTGGTGGATAGATACATGTGCAACTACTCACATAAGTGTGACTATGCAGGGTTGTCTTAGGAGATGAATGTCAATTGATACAAAAAGATTCATCTATGTGGGAAATGACAATAAAGCTCCTGTTGAAGCAATATACTTATATATATTACATATATAATGGGTTGTATTTTGAATTTGTATGAGACTTTTTATGTATGTCGTTTTAAACTTTATTTCTATTTTTGTTTGGACAAATTTGGTTATTCTTGTTCATTTGAAAATGAAAAATTTAGTCTCTTTCGTATTTAAATATTATTGATGATTCTTCAATTGATAATCTATATAAATTAGATATTTTTGCTTCACAATTAATGAAACCTTGCATGTAAGTAATTTTGGTATAAAGCGAAAATTAATGAATGAGAATTCATATATGTATGACACAAGTATTTAGGACATATTTCTAAACAAAGAACTGAAAGACTTCTGTGAGAAGGAATTCTTAATTCTCTTGATTTTTTAGATAATAAACTATGTATAGAATATATCAAGAGAAAACGAACAAATATCAAGAAAATTTGTGCTAATAGGAGTTTAAGCGTCTTGGAATTAATTCATATTGATATTTATGATCCATTCCCCATACTTGGAATGATCAACAATATTTTATTACTTTCATAGGCGATTAGTCTCGTTATGGATACTTATACTTGATTTATGAAAAGTTACATACTAGACATATTCAAAATTTTAAGTGAATTTGAAAATCAACTTGGAAAGAAAATAAAAGCTATTAAATCGATCGTGGTGGTGAATATTATGACATATATGATGGATTAGGTGAACAACATCCAAGCCCTTTTGTCAAATATTTAGAATGTGACATCATTTCAATACACCATGCTGGGACTCAAATCAAAAATGAGACGAAATCAAACCCTTATGGATATGGTTAGAAGTATGATAAATCATTCTTCCTTACCAAAATCACTTTGGGGAGAAGCCTTAAATACTATAATTTACATCCTTAATAGAGTTACAACCAAAGCAATAGCTAAAACCACATATAAATTATGGATTGGGAAGAAGCCTAGTATTAGGCATCTTCATGTCTGGGGATGTCCAACTGAAGTTAGGCCATATAAGCCTAATGAAAGAAAGTTCGACTCAAGAACTATTAGCTATTATTTTGTAGGATACTCAGAAAGGTCAAATGATTTTAAGTTTTATGACTCTTCAAATAAATTCTTTTTCGAGGCGGGCAATGCTAAATTTATTGAGAAAGTTGAATATGATGTGAGTAATAAATCTAGGAATGTTATAATTAAAGAGAAATTTATTACTCTTCCTATAATTATAACAGAAAATGACCATATAATTTTATCTGATCTTATTCAAGTTCTAAATAACACTACCATTGCGGTCCCAAGTCAATGTGAAAAGTGGAGGGTTGCAGTATTAAATGGTAGCGTAAAACTTGTCGAAATAATCATGACATGAGTCCTTTAAATCATTGTGTTAATGCTAGGCGTCCCAAGCGCTTATGACTTGAATTTGAAAAAAAATGCAAGGGCCGGGCTGCATTGTTAAATAAGCAAGGGTTCCCACATTATGGACGGATGGGCAAAGAAGTTAGCATGAAACTAGAATTAGGATCTTGGAATATAGGTACTCTTATAGGTAAATTAATGGAATTAATAGATATATGGTTCATAGAAAATAAATATTTTATGTGTTCAAGAAACTAAATGGGTTGGGGAGAAGGCCAAAGAGATTGATAGTTTAGGTTTTAAACTTAACTAGAAATGGTGTGGATGTGATTATAGATAATAGTTTGAAGGATAATGTTATAAATATTAATAGATATGGAGATAGAATTATAACTTTAAAGATTATTGTTGATACTAAGATTATCAATGTTATAAGTGTGTATGCTCCTCAAGTAGGTTTGAATGTAAGCTCAAAAGAAAAATTTTAGAATGAATTAGAGGATTAATACTAAAGATACCTCTTAAAGAAAAATATTTATTGGAGGAGATTTAAATGGACATGTTGGTGGAGTGGTAGAAGATTTTAAAAGTTTCATGGTGGTTATGGATTTGGAGTGCTAATGAAGAAGGTAGGACTATATTAGATTTTACCATAGCTTATGATTTTGTAGTTGCTAATAGTTTATTTAATAAAAGAGATGAACATATTAGTACTTATAAAAATGAATCTAGTAAATACATATTGATTTTTTTCTAATCAGAAAAATAGATCGTTTAAATTATAAAGATTATAAGGTCATTCCAAGTGAAAGTTTAAGTATCTAACATCGATTGTTAGTTTTAGATTTTAAGATGAAAGATTGTAAGAGGAAAAATAAATCAAATTATTATCCTAGGATTAGATGGGGACACTTAAAGGACACAAATAAAATATTTTAAGACCAAGCTACAAGAGCTTAGAATTTGGGATGTTCAAGTCAAAAAATAAAACCGAAGAAGCTTGGGGTCCAAGTCAAAAAATTCTCCAGAATTTAACTGACCCCAAAGAAGCACATTTCAACGAAATAAATGAGAAATTAATGCAATATATTGATGAACGAGGTGAAGGTAATCATTCAAAATGCATATCATCACTAGGTCAACAAAGACATTAGAAAAGAAAATATAATACTACATTCATAAGACATCACCTATTACAATTGGTTTCCATATATACAAGTATGACTTCCAGTGCTAGAATTGTGCATGCTTGTCCACCAATGTTAGAATCCATTAAAATTTTTGATAGAACTCTTAAAATTTTTGATGATATATCATTATATATATTTTCAACAAAACTCCTTGAAGACCCAATTAAGTGAGAGGCTTTTCTAACAATGATGTCAGAGCGAAGAGTTCATTACCTTCATTATTTTATGAACAATAGTGATGTCTAAATATTTTTAACTAGCTTTGATAGTCTATTTTTTATTTATATATCAACTCTAGTTATGTAATTAATCGTTTTATGAAACATTAGTAGCTTTGCACTTTAAGTTCATTATTTTTGTTTAATTTTGTTTCTTTATTGCTAGTCATCATATTTGTAATTCTCATTCTGTAGCTGAGTTTTAATGTTGCATAAACTATGAGTTATTTATTTTTGATGTTTTTTAATATAGAAAGTTGCATATTGATGGAGACAACAGAGACTGATGAGCTACTAGAAATGGCTCAATACATATCTCTTATTGCAACGACGACATACTTCATAAATAAATTCTACGAAACATATATATGCAAGATTCTATGTATGACCTCATCTCACATTAGAGACAAATGGATTGGAGAACTACTAGGAGGTCACCCTACTAGGTTTCACAATGTGTTTTGGATGTCAAAAGCAATTTTTTCTGACCTTCTGCATGAACTTAAAGCTTCTCATGGGCATCATGGTTCTTCCAAGACAAGCACAAGAGAAGTGTTGGCTATAACTTTATATATGTTGTTACACAATGAATCAATACTAGTAATATGTGAACCTTTCAGCATTCGCGGGAGACTATTAGTATATACTTTTCAGTGGGTTTAGATGCATTAGTAAGTGTGACCAAAAATATTGTGAAGCCAACTGATCCAATTTTTGGAAAGTACTCCACCAAAAATATATAATGATATTATATATATGTCATTCTTTAAGGAACACATGTTGTCTTTTTTTCTTGTTATGCCTTTTTTCTTAATAATATTTTCTAAATAGTGTAAAGCTTATGATATGATTGTATTGGAGCACTCGATGGAATATATGTTGATGCTCGTATTCCTAACAGTGAGAAAGTCACGTATATCGGACTTTGTGGATCCTCGATGCAAAATATTTTGGCAGTATGCGACTTCAACATGTGTTTTACTTTCATCATGACTGGATGAGAGGGTAGTGCACATGATAGCCGTATGTTCAAATATGCAACACGTGAGCGTAATTTTTCAATGTCTCTAGGTTACTACTTGTGTCAAAGCATTGTTTAAAGTAAATCATATGAATTTATCATATTTTTATCATCTCCATGAAAATATTACCTCATTGATGGATATCCCATGCAATGAGGCTTTCTTAAGCCATATATGGATATGAAATATCATATCCTCAATTTTGAGAGGAGCAACCAAGTACTAAGAGGATTAAGAGAAATGTTTAACAAGCGACACTCTTCATTCTGTGGTGTTATCGAGAGGACATTGAATTTGGAAGAAAAAGTGGGCTATTTTACGTGACATGCATATATTCATTTAAAAGATAGTAGTAGCTACAACGACTTTCATTAATTATATATGACACATCCATCTCGAGAAGATATTGATTTCAATGGCGTAAATAATGATCTAACATTTGTACCTCCTGAAGCATATGAATATCACACTAGCCAATCATTTGTTGAGAGTGATTTAATCGTGAATGATAGTGAGACATAATATGGGGAAGATGGTGAGGAGATGAAGCAGCTGAGAGAACATATCACTAACACTCTAATGAATATTTAAAATGTTTTTTGTTATTCTTAGCTGGACTAATAAAATATAATTTCTATTTATGTATTGTATGACACCTTTTTTACTTCTTATCTTAATATTTAAATACCTTTTTTTGCTAACTATATAACTCATTCTTATGAGAAATTTTGCCAATAGTGGTTGTATTAAAATCATTTGTCCTTGTTAGATGTATTAAATTCTTTAAATACACAAATGTTAATCTATATATGCTAATATAATTTATTTTTTTTGCTTACATCAACATGGCTCAGCAAATATGTACTCAAGGATTTCTAGTGCCTCTAGAATTGTGAACTGTAACTGTGATTTACAATATTGTGTATTCAATTCATGTCGAGAAGACAATTATGGACAAAGATTTTACATGTGTTCTCAAAATTGAACACTTGATTACTACAATTTTTTTAGATGGACTGACGATTATGAAGAAACAACTGCAGATAGTGATCATATTTGGAGAAGAGCTTTGGAAAATAAAAATTCTAAAAGATTTGACCATTTGGATATAAAGCTTAATATTTTGTTTGCATTACTTGTCGCAAATATTATCCTAATTTTTATGTTATTTAATGTAATGTGATGTGTTAAATTCAGATGTCAAATACTAGACTTATATCCTCTATAATTTGCACACTCTTGTGCATCACTTTATTCTTAAATATAGAAACCAACAAATTCTTTCTCCACTCATCTGGCATCTTTTTAGTCTTTAAAATAATATTAAAAAGATTTGTAAGCCCAGAAATTCCTTGATCTCCTAAACATTTCCACACTTCTATTAGAATATCATCAAGTCCTACTGCTTTTCCACATTTTGTTTTCTTTCAAGCTTCTCTAACTTCAGATTTACTAATATGACGATAAAAATAAAATTTTATATTTTTGTTTAGAGTATTAAGGTTGTTAAAATCAATCGTATTCAAACCCTTCATTTAAAGTTTATCAAAATATCTCATCCGCTTATTTTCAATGTCCTTTTCCAAGAAAAGTACTTTATTATCTTCATCCTTAATATACCTCACTTGAACTAGATCTTTACTTCTCCTCTCTTTGGTTGGCCAACTTATACATACATCTTTCACCTTCTTTGGTATCTAATCTATTATATAAAGCACTAAAAGCTAAATTTTTTGCATCATATATTGCTTTCTTAAAATCTCTACAGGCCACTTTATATCTTTCTCAATTCTCCAAATTTTAACATCTAAACCAAATTTTATAACAATGCTTCTTATTTCTTATCTTTTCTTGCACACTCTGACTCCACCACCAACTATTTTTATTAAAAGAAGCTTTTCCTTTTGATTCTCCAAGCATATTTTTAGCAACTTGCTTAATTTCACTTGCTACTTTTTCTCACATAATATTAGCTTCTTTATGAACATCCCAAATTCTAAGCTCTTGTAGCTTTGTCTTAAAAATATTTTTATTTGTGTTCTTTAAGTGTCCCCATCTAATCCTAGGATAAAAATTTGATTTATTTTTCCTCTTACAATCTTTCATCTTAAAATCTAAAACTAACAATCGATGTTAGATACTTAAACTTTCACTTGGAATGACCTTACAATCTTTACAATTTAAACGATCTATTTTTCTGATTAGAAAATAATCAATCTGCGTTTACTAGATTCATTTTTATAAGTACTAATATGTTCATCTCTTTTCTTAAATAAACTATTAGCAACTACAAAATCATAAGCTATGGTAAAATCTAATATATCCTACCTTCTTCTTCATTAGTCACTCCAAATCCATAGTCACCATTAATACTTTTAAAATCTTCTATCTCTGTACCAACATGTCCATTTAAATCTCCAATAAATATTTTTTCTTTGTGAGGTACTTTTGTATTAATCTTTTTAATTTATTCCAAAATTTTTCTTTTGAGCCTACGTCCACTTGACGAGCATAAGCACTTATAATATTGATAATCTTAGTATCAACAATAATCTTTAAAGCTATAATTCTATCTCCATATCTATTAATATTTATAACATTATCCTTCAAACTTTTATCTATAATCACACCTACACCATTTCTAGTTCGACTTCTACCTGAATACCAAAGTTTAAAACCTAAACTATCAATCTCTTTGACCTTCTCCCCAACCCATTTAGTTTCTTGAACACATAAAATATTTATTTTCTATGAACCATAATATCTATTAATTCCATTAATTTACCTATAAGAGTACATATATTCCAAGATCCTAACCTAATTCTAGTTTCATGCTAACTTCTTTGCGCATCCATCCATAATGTGGAACCTTGCTTATTTAACATTGCACCCGAATGCGACCTGCACATTTTTCACTGTATTCAAGTCATACAGTATGCGCTTCCATGGGACGCCCTAGCATTAACATAATGATTTAAAGGACTCATGTCATGATTATTTCAACAAGTTTTATTAGTCGACTACCTATTGCAACCCTCCACTTTTCACATTGGACATGACCGCAATGGTAGTGTTATTTAGAACTTGAATAAGATCAGATAAAATTATATGGTCATTTTCTGTTATAATTATAGGAAGAGTAATAAATTTCTCTTTAATTATAACATTCCTAGATTTATTACTCACATCATATTCAACTTTCTCAATAAATTTAGCATTGCCTCAAAAAGAATTTATTTGAAGAGTCATAAAACTTAAAATCCTTTGACATTTAGTATCCAACAAAATAATAGCTAATAGTTCTTGAGTCAAACTTTCTTTCATTAGGCTTATATGGCTAACTTCGGACATCCCAGACATGAAGATGCCTAATACTAGCTTCTTCCCAATCCATAATTTATATGTGGTTTTAGCTATTGCTTTGGTTGTAACTCTATTAAGGATGTAAATTATAGTATTTAAGCCTTCTCCCCAAAGTGATTTTGGTAAGAAAAATGATTTATCATACTTCTAACCATATCCATAAGGGTTTGATTTCTCCTACACCATTTTGATTTGGAGTCCCAAGCATGGTGTATTGAGGAATGATGTCACACGCTAAATATTTGACAAAAGGGCTTGGATGTTGTTCACCTAATCCATCATATATGTCATAATATTCACCACCACGATCGATTTAATGACTTTTATTTTCTTTCCAAGTTGATTTTCAAATTCCTTAAAAATTTTGAATATGTCTAGGAGTAACTTTTCATAAATCAAGTATAAGTATCCATAACAGACTAATCTCATGAAAGTAATAAAATATTGATCATTCCAAGTAGGCGTGGGAATGGATCATAAATATCAATATGAATTAATTCCAAGGCGCTTAAACTCTATTAGCATAAATTTTCTTGATATTTGTTCATTTTCCCTTGATATATTCTATACATAGTTTATTATCTAAAAATCAAGAGAATTAAGAATTCCTTCTCACACAAGTCTTTCAGGTTCTTTGTTTAGAAATATGTCCTAAATACTTGTGTCATACATATATGAATTCTCATTCATTAATTTTCGCTTATACCAAAATTACTTACATGCAAGGTTTCATTAATTGTGAAGCAAAATATCTAATTTATATAGATTATCAATTGAAGAATCGCATAATAATATTTAAATCTTGAAAGAGACTAAATTTTTCATTTTCAAATGAACAAGAATAACCAAATTTTTCCAAACAAGAAATATAAATAAAGTTTGTAAACGATTTGTACAAAAAAGTCTCATACAAATTCAAAATACAACCGGATTATATATGTAATATATATAAGCATATTGCTTCAACAGAAGCTTTATTATCATTTCCCACATAGATGAATCTTTCCGCATCAATTGGCATTCATCTCCTTAAACAATCCTGCATAGTCACACTTATGTGAGTAGTTGCACATGTATCTATCCACCCAAGTATGATTTAGAATAAATTAATTTCATAATAAACAAAGTTGAGAAGTTTATTCTTTTTTACAAGCCAATTTGCATACTTGGACAATCCTTCTTCACATGACTAGCCTTCTTGTAAATAAATAAGTAATAACATTACTTATTTTGCACCTATGTTGTGAAATCTCTTTGTCTACAGCTCCTTTACATTTATAAATCATTTTTCTTTTAGTAACAATGCCACGAGAGAAAGTAGCTAAGTGAGTACTTTCTATTTTATCATATTTCAATCATTCTTCCTCTTGCACACATTGAGCAATGAGCTCATTAAGAGTCCATTTTTCCTTTTGAGTATTATAACTTGTCTTAAAATGAATAAATTGTATAGGAAGAGAGATCAAAACTAAGTGCACAAGAATGTCATCAGACATCTCTAATTTTAGTGCTCTCAATCTGACAAAATTAGGCATCTCGATAATATACTCCCTTATGTTTCCATTGTCTTTATACCTTATACCACATTGAAACAAGTTTATTAAAAATATACTCGCTTTTATTTTTTCTGAAGTAATGAAATGGTGCTTTTGGCTTAATCGCTTTTAGTATATTCTTCTTGTGCATTGCACCTCTTATGATTTATGGAATGGAATGCCTCATGATCATAAGACTCATGCGGTTATGTGAGCTGAAAATTTGCCACCCATCTCTCGACAAATATTGAATTGAAGAGAGTATGATTTGTGTGTGTAATTTTCGAATGGAATAGTGGATAAGACACTACCCAAAGATTTCACCCTCATTTGGTGAGGACTTAAGATATGGTTCCCTGTTTCCTATAGGCGCAAGACCCTATAGTTTATTATCCCTCTCAAAGCTAAGAGAGAACTTTCGATTAAGGCTAGTTATTAGATCGCTAAATGCGTAGTGTATAGTAGCAGTGTGTAAAGTTTTAGAAATTTCATTTAGAATTTATGAAATTCATCATCATTAGCTTAGAGCGGATGGTTGGGGGAATGATGACGTGCCCGATCTAGATCCCATGGTTCCATCATCTCGCCGTCAGGTCTCTAGTCTACTTAGTCGAGGAGGTAGTCCCAACCCGACCGAGAAGGATTTTATCAACACAGTTACATCGCCCAAGAAATCCTTGTAGACTGGGGTGGTGTTTATCTAAGGAGATAAACTTAAGCATACCTTAACTACCAGAGGGTGTTTGCCCTATCAAGTATACCCTATGATTCACAACTCAAAGGGCAGAGCCATTAGGGAGTATACGGGTTATGATCATGATCGTAATATAATGGAACCTTAATGGCCAAGTCACTTGATCAGAGGACTATGGTAATCATCATCTGTGAGTCACCACCAAGACGCAATGAGGACACGGGCAGCCCCTTACTAGTAAGAGATTGATTGTGTGTGAACATAAAAAATTTGACTTAACATTAACTCCTTTGTGAGCTAGAGTTTTCTTAATTTGTCACCACAAATAATCGGAAGGTGGATAGATTGAGTTTTGTTTTAAGCTTTTAATGATTGAATTTCATTTAAATAGTTTTTATATTGACACTCAATTTGAGTTAATTTGATTTAAAAATAAACTCACATTTTGATGGAAGTATCCCTCAGTAATCGCATCATCAGAACCCACCTGCCAAGTTAACGCTTAGAGGACATGGGCCATGTCCTACGGCAAGAGATTGATTGAGAGTGAACATAGCAGAAAACTTTTCTTGACATTGGCTCCTTTGTGAGCTAGAGTTTTCTTAATTTTTCACCTCACAAACAATGCATTGAAGGATTTGATTTTAAGCTTTTAATGATAGAATTATATTTAAATAATTTTTTTAAAATTGACACTCAATTTGAGTTAATTTAATTTGAAAATAGAATCACATTTTGATAAAAATATCCCTCCATTGAAATCACCATTCAACATAGTCATCGGGATAGTTAATTGATTGATTGAATCGAATATATTTGAATACTTTAGATCGACAACTCTTAGATCCTAACAGAATCAAATCTATTATCACATGATAGAATTAACTTCTTATATATTTTAATAAGTTAAATTTTTTATAATAGATTTTTAAATTTTGTTAACCCGGACCTAGTCCTAAGACTAAACCAGGAAGCAACCCGTGCAGCATCCTCAAATATTTGAATTTAAGCACTCAGTGTAGTGTCGGGGCCCATGCAGGTGTATTTAATAATTCAGATAATTTTATGTTTGAATTATGAGATTAATTTTGTATTTATTTAATCTCAACTTAACCTGCGCAGCCTTTTCATACATTAAAATTTACACTTTAAATCTCTATGTCCGAGCACATGCAAATATTTATAACTTAAATAATTTCATCTAATTAATGAAATCACTGACATTAAAAATCATAATTAGAATGAAATTTCTTTTATTTTTGGATTGAAGGAAAGTTTCATCATTCGTGCAGCATTTAATTTCGTGTCGCATTATGTCTGCTTGTACAAAGAATTGCAGATCCAATGACGATATGTATTATTAAATTTTATAATTCTTAGATATTATTTGGCTTGTAGTCTTTTATAAGCTTGGCGTTTGCCTCCCCTAATTTCAATCAAAGTTTGTTTAATTTTGAAAAGTTAACAAGTGGAGAACTTACTTTACCGCTTCAATTTAATCCATAGAAAATTGCAATTTAAAGCTTGTGAGTTTAATATTAGCCTCCCAAATTTTACTTGCATTTTAAATAAGTATTCTATTATTTCAAAATTTTCTTTAAGTGCTCTCATTCTATTTCTCTTTGATTTAACATTTATCTTTATATTTATCGTATGTCTTTTTGTTTAACTTAAGTTTAGATATTTCCATTTGAATTTGTTTAAGTCTTGAAAATTTAACGAAATTCTGGCAATATTTCGACAGTATTTCGAAAACATCCCCGCTTAGGGGGCTATATCAGAACTATTTTAGCCTACCCGTCACGCCCTGATGATCATGACGATTGGTGTTTTGAAGCACATCGGCCGAATTTCAATCCCGTTACGCCCTAATGAGCATAACGAGGCCTTCAATTACCTGCATAAAAGCAAATATATATACAAATATTCTTCTCTCTTTTTTTCCTAAGTCCCAAATTTAGTCAAAATTTGGACAACATTTCAACATAAGATGAGCAACATCTAACGATTTTGGTAATGCCCGATAAGCGTGAGTGGTGTCTTATGACACCACAAATTCATCTCATCAGCCTAATGAGCATGACAAGGCCCTCAAAACCTGTGAAAAAAAGGAGCAAGCATAAAAGAATGTGAGATCATTTGTAGTAGTTGACATAGAATGCATTCCTATGGGGCATAATGTTGTAGCTACTGTGAAGCAAGGATCCTCTTTAAAGATGTTCACAAAAGTATTCACTACAATTAGATTGGATGTTAATGTGACTGAAACCATTCAAAAGTAGATGGCTGCTTAGCATTCACTTCCTCCTGAATTACACTCTCCAATGGAGCACATAGCCAGGTCAAGCTTCAGAAGAGGGTTCTGATAAGCACTCCTTTAATGTTGAACTTGAAATTAGTCGAATGCTTATTCTGGTTCAAGAGAACAACAACGAGTTGTGATATATAGTGCCCTGCATAGCTCTCTCTCGTGAGAAACAAGTCCCGAGTTTTGAACTCAGGGAACTTTTCAAGCCATCGCATCAGGAATATAAGCATGTCATTTGCAGTAGAGGCATCTCCGCATGTGTAATCAGAAGTTCTTTTGACTAAGACCATCCAACTCCAACAGGAGATTTAACAAATAGTGGGTTCGATACTTTATTCCATGAATGCTTGTTTATCCGGAGACCTCTTCCATCACCTCTTGGGTAAAATGGTCCCAGTTCAATGAAGGCACCACCTCCGATTGAAGGGCATCCAGGACCTCCATTAAGCCAAAGAGTGAGAGGCTTCTTGTTTGCTTCTTTTTCAGCCTCAGCAAAGTAGTAGAAGAGACTCTTCCCAGCCTCGTCATCCACATCAACATAGCCTGCAAACTGCATGAAATCTACCTTGGGCTGTCCTGGAAGTTCCACCCCCAAATCCTCTGCCGGACGTCCCTTTACTCCACTCTTCTCCGCCATTAAAGTGCTAAGAACAGTAAAAATCAAAACTTGCCACCCTTGTGATTGAATGGGAGTTGGTTCAACAAACCCAGCTTTAATAATTTCTTGCATAACATAATCAGGAAAACCAGCATCCTGGAAGTCCTTAACGGGCCTCGGAACATCCGACCCTTCACCGTGATTTCCCTCTTACGATGATATTTCTTGACCTCGGCCTCGGCCATGAAAGCCACTGCAGAAGTTCTTCTCGAATGACACCAAGCCATCCAAATCCGCCACTCCATCAGCCTCCTTCACGCTAAAATACTTATAGCTCCTGCCATGGCTCAAAAGGCCTCCGTCACTATAGCCCACATCGCTTCTCCGGTCGCGGTAGGAGGTGGGGTCTTCGACGCGGCTGTCATGGCGGCTCATGACGGTCACTTCTTCGCCGGTCAGACGAAACGAACGGGGATTGTTCAATTATTTCTGTGTGTCCGACGGGGTGGACGGGAAGAGTCGGTTTGCGTGCGTCTAGCAAGAGACACAAAGAGAGAGAGAGAGAGAGAGAGAGAGAGAGAGAGGGAATAGAGGATAGTGCCCTTGCGGTTGATGAGAAACTGAATGAAATTATGAATGGGGGAGCAGTTTTTTTTTTTTTTTTTTGAGAAATCGAGAGAGGGAGCAATTATTATTATTATTATTATTATTATTTTTTCCGGTTAAGAAAAGAGCGGAGGGAACGGTTGCTCCTTCGCGGTTCCTCAACCGAATTATACCGAACGATTATTTATTTGAAGGAGGCCGAATGAGCGAAGCAATGAACCCAATCCAGGGAGTGAGCTGGAATAGAAAAGGTGGCTTTCAATTTTTCTTCTTTTTTTTTTCTTTTTTTTAATATATAATATCTACTTATACTTATAATACATATATACAAATATATTTATAACATAAATATATATATATATATATATATATATATATATATATATATATATATATATATATATATATATATTTTACGTATATGTAATATAAATATATTTACACATAACTATTTTTTTCTTTCCCTTCTTTTTTTTATTCCCAAAAAATGGGATATCAAAGAGGGTCAACAGTTTAGAACTGTCATTTTTCAAAATTAGTCATTCATAATAATATTTTCTACAAAGAAGGGTCTAAGTCATTCAAAATTACATACAAGATTCATATACCGTTAACCATGATGATGATTCTTTTCATTTTAAAGTTATATTAAGACTAAAATATTATTCAAATTAGATATAGAAAAATATTAATTAAAATGGACAAAAATAATCATAATTAATAATATTGTCATTTTCTTATGCATATATAATATAAAATAAAATATCAACAAAATAAATGCTTGAAATAAAATATTTAATAAAATTGGCATATATAAAATACATAACACAACATTATAATTTAATA
>CM038215.1:105369776-105449072 GCA_021442155.1 Cymbidium sinense
AAAATATGATAAAAGCCAAACAAAATAAAAGAAAAATTTTGTGAAAAAATACAAAAGGACAAAATACATCAATGTATCTACTACAAAGAAAAGCAAACACTACAGGCGTTTCGACAAGGACTGAAAAAAAGACAGACATAATCATGAAAGTAAGGACAATAATTAAAAGTAGCAGATTATTAGAAAAGCATCGATAATGGATCACACTCAGATAAAACTATGAATAATGGAAAGCACTCAAATAAAAACTGCACTCAGCAAAAGCAAAAGCGGAAAAGAATCAAATAATTGTGCGACAAAACAATTATTTCAAGCACTCGTAAAGCAATCAATTATTGGAACAGCTAATACTCTGGCATCTATAAATTAGAGAACAAACAATGTTCTGAGGCAGAGTTAAAGTGAGTGTGAGCTTGAATCTTCTTACTGTGTTCTCTTTCTATTTTCAAGAGGAGTCCATGTATAGCTCGCTAAATAATAACTTCTCTCGGATGTCTATAAGTATATTTCTATGTTTTCAATTTATTCGTTGTAATATTTGCTTTGTAATAATATACTATTATAATTGTGTTTTGCTTTATTGGTTATGCCTAGTGTAGGAAACGAACGAAAGCTGTGCTTTGTTTCTCTGAAGTGATCGTATAGGGTTGTGGTCTTAAGTGTTGAGCCCTTATCTTTCTAAGAAATCCGCTAGTTGTTAGAAGAGTACGATATGAACCGGAGAATGCAAGGTCATACCCTAGTAAGGCGAAACACGATTATAGGAGTAGATTATTTACTAAACAGAGAATTTTATATACATAAGCGTGCCGGACCCATAGGCTTTTGCTTAGAGATAACAGAGAGAAGGCGTTCATTTTAATGGAATCAAGAGAAAACCTAGAGCAACAAATTAAAGAATTAGAAAACGACTAGAAACAACAACAAAATTATTACAAAAGCTAATTACTCCAAAATTAACCAAACAAAACTCTACACTTTCGTAGAGCCCCACCCAAAATAATATCGAGCCTTAAAAGATCAACGTAACAAACATTATTCATGTTTTGTACACCATCTTATACATATAAATCTAATTTTCTTTCTTACCACTCAACTAAAAGAAGAACAAGAACGTAACAAACGCCTTAAATTAGAAGAATTAGAAGATGACATTTCTCATGCCTAAATTAAATCAAGAATATCTCAAAAGGTAGAATTCGAGATATATTAAACATTAACATTTCCAACAATCAGTTAGAAATCTTCACCGAAGAACAATCATTTCACATAAAACCCCTAGAAAACTTTAATGAATGGATGGTAATTAATTATATGATTATTAAACAATAATATAAACTCGATTAAGTTTGATACTTCAAATAATATAAGCACAAAGGATCTATGGAACTAAATCAAACTCATAATAAATTTAAAATTCTAAAAAGATGATTAGGATACAGAAGACTTAAAAATAAGAGAAAAATATTTTAGAGTTCATAAATTTTAATTATTATTATTATTATTCATTTACATATCAATCCAAAAGTTAATAACCCAAATTTTTAATAAATAAATTTTTGCAAAAGATCAAAAGAAATTTTCAGTGAATCTGTGATGATATTAAAAGTGCACTAACTGTAATAAAAAATGAAAACTCATAAAAATAAACTAAAAATTCATTTTTTTTTTTTATAAAATTCATTTGAACACCTCACGCACACAGGTACACAAAATTGAATATGAATTTTAAATTGCCCAATACATGAAGCTTAATTTCTTTGCAATTAACTTAATATAAGAAATTCAATTTCCTAATAAATTGAAACGAGATTTAAATTTACTTAAATATAGAAGGCCAGATTTTCTCACAAATTGAACACGATTTCAATTCAGGAAATCTAATTTCCTAACACCATTTTGACACCACCATCAAAGATATTACAACTTATATATTAGATTATACTATCACTTGTCATCCAAGCAAATTCATTTTTAAAGAGATAATATTTATATTTCTAAATATATTATATTTATTTTAAAAATTATAAATTTCAACTCAGCACACTCAATTTTAGAAATAATTTTGTTGCTACAAACTTACTAATATTATACATAAATTTAATTTTTAATAATAAATAAATTCGATCCAATTATAACGACTCTAGATCGCTTGAAAAAGGTTCTATCCAATCCCTTCTCAACTCAATACATTTGATTTGATTTTGATCCGATCTAAATTTCGATTTGATTTTGATCTCCAATTTTGAGCTAAACTAATATTAATCATGCTTATTCTCATAAATTCATATAAAGCATGATGATCTAATGATAGAGAATAATATATTGTTATTGACATTACTTGTCGTTGTGATACCTTGTTCTATCAGGCCACTAAGGGAATGTGCCACATACCATAGTGTTTGCCGTTGGTAGAGGCTGCAGAAAGGAGCTTGTAGAGTCGCTTCTCGAAGCCGCGCTGTGAATCAACCATGCAATGGCTAGAGTGGTACATGAGACCTTAACATCATCCATGGCCCCTACAATAGAATTGCCATCCTCCTCCCACCGAGAGTATGTGGTATGGTCATGTAGATGAAAAGTCAGATTACACGATTCGACATCTAAAACAACATCATCAACCGCTTGCTTCAAAGTAGCATAATCCGCTCCACATTGGCCGGATAATGGCATCGATAAGGTTGTGCCTGTGAAAGGAACCATTGCATGTATATCGAATGTCCGAATCATCATGCACATGAAGAGGTTGTTGAACATATAATCGCCTATCATCCCAAAGCTCGATGGGCTTTATGGTAGATGTACCAATTGGTACCTACCTTGCCCCTCCTCCCTCCTCCCTTCCCGCAAGGATGTGTGTTGCTGCATTTTGAATTGCATGACCCTTTGGGGTAGATGCCATTCAACCCAACTTATCAAAGGTACCTTAGCTAGCCATATCACTTCCATCAAGACAAATCGATGGCAACCTATTCATAATTTCCGCTGTAAGGTGACCATATTACCTACAATAAACAAAATAATATTTAATTGAATAGTGTTAATGCATCCAATGCACGAAATAAACAAATATAAGTTTACGACTTTGTTGGAGACCATCTAATTCATTGTAGAAAAATATAGAATTATTAGGTACCTCACTAACAAAATTCTCATTCCATCTAAGCATTGAATAAAATATGTGGGCTTAAATACTTTTCTCTTTTGTTTTTTGTGTAAAATTTAACATAGGCCAATGATAGTAATGTTACCTATAGCCCAATGGCTTCCCCCATTCATCTCCTAAAGATGGAACATGCATGGTCCCCCACATGTAAGTATTCCCATGCTCAAATCAATAAGTGAAGACAACCAAATATTTTTCCGACTTGGGGCAGTGGCCTCATAAAGCTCCCTATAGAGATGTGCGAGGATGGCACCTCCAAGTGAAAATTGCGAGAAGTGCTTGATATCCTCTAACTAGCCATTGAAGGTGCACTTCAAACCCGCATGTGCATGAGGAAGCATCCAATAAAATAAAGGATAAACATGCTTAGATAACTCATGATCCTCAAGGTCCTCATAAGAATGCATAGAGAAGCCATTTTAGCCAACGAACGGAAGACATGTTTTAGCATTAGCTTGCCCCATCTTGAACTTAGCTCATAGTTGGTTTATTTGGGTTATGATATATAAAATCTTGGATTGATGCTCCCCAACAACTCATCGCAACATTCGTGCCATGTTAGCCACCGCCACCACATCCAACGGTGTCCATAAGAGGGAAGCCATCAATACGCACCCCAAGAATCATCGCCACATCTTGGAGAGTCATAGTCATTTCACCCACGTGCAAATGAAATGTGTCTCCGGGACCAACGCCAACTAAAGTAAGTAAATGGTGATTGAGTCTTATGTATCGTAGGTGTCAAGATGCCCTACACCGCAATATCGAGGGCGCAATAAATCGGGGACATTCAATCAACCACATGAACCATCAATAAGTGGCTTGCTCCAATATTGTAGCCTACAAAAAATAACCCCAATTTTAGAAAACCAAATAAATATATAAAATATTTGAATGAACTAATTAATTAATAACTATATATAACATAATCAAATATTATCCTTACCTCAGGTGTTTTGCGATGAGTCCCATGGTGGCAACATACCTAATTTTTAGAAGCTAGAGGTGGGATATCCTTAATGACCACGCCTTGATTACGCGGTTCTTCTTGTGCTCCCCTTGGGTCCATTTCATCTAAAAACACAAATGATCGATTTCTAACTAACAAAAATAATTATATAGTTGATCAAATATATGCATTATATAAGCATTTGTTAAAGGTTATGAATTCATAGTCAATGTCGAACACCATTAAAAAGTGTACATTTTGAATAACTTTAGATCAAAATCTACCCAAAAAAATATCAAGTATTTGGGGCATGTCTACAAAGGCGATCAGTTTGCCTTGCAAAAGTAAAAGTTTCAGTTTTCTAGCCTCCCACTTGCCCAAGTGAACAATCTAGCATGTTTTTCCAAACTGAAAAGATGTCAAGGGACAAAAGTGACAGCTAGGTGGTATCTCGTGATCAAAGAAACACCTACCCCAACCATGACACTCTGTTTTTAGAGAGGAGCTTTGATGCACAACAAGATGGCCGAATAAGCAGATGCTAGCTTAGTTTAACACAATGTTATGTTTATGTGTGCCTATGTTATGTTATCTTTATATTAAAGTGTTAGCATGTTTTTACAATTATGTGAAGTCATAACTACAGTAAAATTTGTTTCATTTCAAGCTATGTGAAGGCTCTAAATGCAAAAGCCCTTCCCTTTAATTATACATGTAAGGCTCAAGGTTCAATTGAAGGATAATGAATAATAAAATAAAATACTTCCTAGCCATTTTCATGCACCCTCCTCCTTGCCAAGATAGCTCGTGTATATGTCAGAATCGTCACCCTTACAATGTGCTGAGAAATCATTCCTTTCTAAATACTTTTTAGTTTCATTATGTTAGAGGAAAGATTGCTATGCTGCACAATGAACTATCAACTTACAAAAGAACCTAGTTTTCAAATCCACTTCTCGAAATCTTATTAAATCCAGTAATCTCAGCTCGGGCTAGATTTACTAAATCCATGTTCCTGTCAAATTCGAATGTATTAACCTCAGAATTTAGTAAATCCCTTTATTTTTTGGCCCGCTTAGCTTAAATTCTTCTAAAATCTCACAAAAAAATATAGAAGAGAAAATGCTGGAAAGCCAGCAGCTCCAGGCGCCTTGCAAATTGATTACATTCATCACAAAAGATTAAAAAATAAAAAATCTTGATCAAATAAAGAAAGATAGCAACGAAAAGATAACGAAACAAACTCACCAGAGAACCTTGGAATCTTGGAGGATTTCTGAGGCGGAAGAGGGTCGAGAAAACCATCTGGCAGGAACTTATTCTTGGATTTGGTTCCGCCTCCGTCCACTGAGGTCCCCTGCATCTCAGAATCGCAGCCACTGCTGCTGCGACGCGAAGGCTCTTCCTCCGACTCCGCCCTTGAACCACCCGCCATCATTATGCTCCGAGCTCCCAGCTTTGCCTCCGAAAGATGATAAAGGCAATAGGCTTTCCAGACCGAGGTGCTATATAGAACACAGTTAAACTGCAAACACAATTTCCCGCGTCTTCCTTGGCAAGTTTGCGCCGTCCGATACCAACAATTTCGATCGGACGGATGACAAGGAGTTGCACTACCTCGCTGTTACAATCTTTGCAATAGGCTTCGATTACGCAACCTGTCTCTTTTTTCCAAACTTAATTTCACAATTTAAATAATAATTTTTAAAATTTTCAACAATAAGTAATTATACATCTTTATTTGTATTATATAACAATATTATCTTTTGATTGAAGATCTAGACTTTTAATTAAAAATTCTTAAATCTTATTTATATATATTATTTGTATAAATTTATGATTAAATTTACTTAAAAATTAAAATAATATTTATTTGCATTACTTTGAATACTAATATTATGTTAAAATACTATATAATTATGAGTTATAATATTATTTGGTTTCATCTTATATAAGACAATAAAAATTTTACTTGATGCATTAATTTTAATCGATGTCATATTGTATATATAGTGATGATAGTAATAAATAATAACTAAAAAATAGAATTTAACAATAATTTTTACAAACATTAACAATAAATTTGACATATTTTACAAACATCATTCATCTTTTAAATGTCTTAATGGCTTCAATATTGAATGATCTTGAATCTTTTAGATTAATCTCATCGAGATATTTGATTTAACTACAAATATGTGTGATTAAGAGATAATCTTTCTTTTCAATTAAAGTCTCAAATTTTATAATTATATTTTAAATATTTGATTTAAAATGATTTGAACTTGAATCATATTGCTTCTAATGTGTATTGAGATGTTCAGCTTTATGATGAATTTGATAAAATTAGAGTTGGGTGATCCAAAATTAACTTCTGAAAATTTCTAACTTATTAATTACATCTAAATTTGTGATGAATTTTCAAAATGTCATCAATTTGAAAACTCTTTGGGAACAATTCTGCAATTACAGGGTAATAAAATTAAATTTATACAGTTTACAACAATTAACGGCCACAAAGGTAAATTTTTATTTTTTATTTGCAATAATTTAAATCGCTGCAAACCTTTTTTTTTAAACAAGAAAAAAAAAAACCGAAATACAATTAAACAAACCTTCTTTATAAAACGTGTTTGGAATCTCTAATCAGAGGTTCAGTTGAAATTCTTTGTGGAGCCATTTGATGGGACAAATTTTGAAACTTTTATATACTCAATAAAATAGAACACTAAAATTAATATTTAATATGAAATCAATTCAAATTTATTTTATGTAGTTCAAATATTATACTTATTCAGAGCACAAAAAAATAAAATTAAGTTTATTAGAAAAAAAAAATCTACGTTGTCCCATAAGAACTAATACCCTGGTCTAATTGTTTGTTGCAATTACAGTAATTTTTTCTTCGAGGATGATTAGCTGCAATGGTTGACAGTTTTGACGGATCTCGCAATTATAAATAAATAAAGAGAAGAATTAAAAATAATAATAATAAAAGGAGACTCACTATTAGAACATCAACGATGGTTCCCAATTAGGGTTACTGTTCGATGATGGGATCTGAGAGCAAAATTTATAATTTTTTTTAGGGGGATTTATATATGTACCACGTAAACTATTCAATTTTCATATTTAACACCTTAAACTTAAATATTACTAAAATACCACCCTAAAACTTCAAATCTCTCAAAATTGTCTTACGAGGTGACGCCATAATGAATCAACTTATTCTCCGTTTAGGGATCCCGCGTAAAAACTGTCGCTCCTCCCGCTCCTTCTTCGACAACTCCCGAATGGACTCCCAAGAGGGTTTGAGCGATTGCAGATCAACATCACTCTACTCATATTCCTCGCCCAAGGTATTTAGCTCGACATTCCTCTTGCCTCGCCACGTCTTAGGTGTTTGCGTCTTCATTCCCTTTGCAGCCGAATAGCTTCGCTCACATCCCCTTTATTGCTATTTTGCTTGGCATTCCTCGTGCCTCGCCTTGACTCAGGTGTTTGAGTTGTCATTCCCCTTGCCGTTGAACAACTCGGCATTCTGTTCATCACCCCCCTTATTACTATTCTGCTCGGCATTCCTCTCGCTTCAGAACTTTAAAACTCTCCTCTATATCAAACATAAGAACTTTTTATTATATTCTTGTTTATGTTCAAAGTTACTATTTTGATATAAAGAGCATTGTAGGTTGTAGGAGTGCAAAAAATATTTGAAAATCTATTTGAAGTTCCTGTTTTGATTTACAGAGCATTATATCAACATTTTCTTCTATTAATGAGGATGATTTTGAACGATTATTACTTTATTATTGTGAATGGAGGTTTTGGGTGAATTTATATACATAACATTTAAGTTTGGTGGTGCTTGGGTTGGAGTCAAGAATCAAGTTCGAAAGAGATATGATGGTGGAAGACAAAGAACTATTAAACTGCAGAAAGATATTATTAGTATTAATCTGATTCGAGATGAGATTGAAAGGATATGTCCATGGCTCAAAGGATATAATTATGATATATATTATCTTATCTATGAAAGTTCACCTAAGAACTACAAACTTATTACTAATAATGTTGAGGTTCTTGAAATAATAAAGCAAAAATGGATGTGATCGTATAAAAGATTGTTATAGAAGAAATGAATAGATATGATACATGTTCACACATTGGAGTTCAATTGATGGACAAATAGTTGACTACGCTATTAGTTGTAATGAAGGTCCTTTGAGTGTCAATGAAGGTCATTTAGTTGTTGGATCATATTTCACTGATGCATTAAATTTCAAGCATGCCCTTCGATCCGAAACAATCAAATATAATTTTGGGGTACGAATTAAAGCAAGTGACAAGAAACGAGTTATTGAGACATGCTCTTATCGAGGATGCCAATGGAGAGTACGAGCATCATTATGTGATGATCGGCAGACTTTTCAGGTATGAAGAATAGGTGGTCCTCACACATGCTCATGTGTTAATAGGTAGGTAAGCCACAACTGCTTGGGTTGCTAATGAAATTCAAGACATTGTGAGGGGCAACCGGACATTCCTCCAAAATAGATTAACAATAATCTAGAGGTTAACTATGGATTATCCTTGTCATATATGAAGTTATGGAGATCAAGAGAGCAAGCTCGTGATATTGTATTTGGTTCAATTGATGGAAACTACAAATGGGTTTCAACTTTAACAGATGAACTTCTTAATAGAAACCTAGGCTCGCATATCACCTATGACAATAATAACAATTCATTTTAGATTCTATGTTAGTTTCAAGGTATGTGCAGATGGTTTCTGGATGTAGACCTCTTATCGCATTGGATGCTTGTCACCTAAAGTCTAAGCACTTAGGAGTTCTCATATCTGAAAATTCATTAGATGGTAATAATGGGTTGTTTACTTGCTGGAGACGAATCAAAGCAAATATAGGCATGGTTTCTTGATAATTTATGTTACACAATAGGTTGGGACCTACATCCGGTAGCCTTCATATCGACATGGAGAAAGGACTTGGCGAGGCTATTAGACATATCTTTCCAGGTGCTGAACATCGAGTTTGCATCCGTCATTTATGGAAAAACATAAAGAAATTTTTCCACGCAAAGATGGGCATAAACTCCAAAATTTGGTATGGTTAGCTAATGCCTATACAAACTATGAGTTTGAAAACAAGCTTATGAAATTATTTAAAATAAGTTCGAGGTTCATTCTTATTTAATGTCAATGCCTTACAAGTGGTCTCGCCAATTCATGGTGGAGATCAAGCATGATTGTAACACAAATAACTTTGCTGAATCTTTCAACTCGTGGATTGTTAAAGCTAGAGGTAAGCCTATTGTGGATCTAGTTGATCAGATTAGAGGGAAACTGATGGAGCAAAGGGCCACAAGAAAAATAAACTCTTCATTTTGGAGAGGAGAATTAGTGCCTCGCATTGAAGAATACATACAAGAAATCACCACAAGAAAAGAACAACTAATAGTTAGGCAATCCTCAATCTTTAAGGCAGAGGTGGAGGGATGCCATACCCGACAAGAAGTTGACATCGAAGTTGGGGAGTGTACATGTAGAATATGGCAACTAACAGGGCTACCATATATTCATGCAATTGCTTTTATTGAAATGAAGGAGCACCGCTTATGTCATATATATATTGATAAGCACTACTATGTAGATAGGTCACTAGTTTGTTAAAGTTTTAAATATATTTTCTCAATTTAGTTTGTGCTTAATTATTCTTATTTATTCTCATTAATGCAACAGATATAAATTGGCATATGAAGGTGGAATATCAACACTTCCTAGCAAAGAGCTATGACAACAAGTAGATCTAGGTCTTCAGATTGGAGCTCCAAATGTATCTAGACCAAGAGGTAGACCCAAAAAAAAGAGACTTAGGAGTTTCATGGAATAAGACAAGAAGTGCCACAAATGTGATCATTGTGGGCTATGGGACCACCACCGCAGACGCGAGAATGCTTTGAGAATCAATCCAGATTTAAATTTTGAAGCTTCACAAAGGGGCCAATCAGCTCAACCCAAAATGTCAATTAAATGAAAAACAAGTGATGCCAATCTATATGAAGTCCAATACACAAGTTTAGATCAGGACTAGTTGGTGGTGGAACCAACTTTAATATTTAATTAATTTTGCATTGGTACCAATGATTATGAATGTTTTTGTAAATAATGAAAATGTCAATCTATAACCTCAGAAAATTTTTTATTAAGCTGTTTCTTTTTTTTCTCTGCGATATTTCCATTTAGTAATAATTTTGTGCTGCACTTAATCAAATTTCTACACTTCTGCATAGATTGACGATTTTTTCCAAAATTGTGTTCTTTATGTTGGACACAATTTTGACCATTACACTTTGCTAGTTCCAGTTCAAGATGAGATTCAGCTTGTTCACAGGACTGATAACGTTTTGCCTCATCACTGATCATTTGACGGAAGATTTTTAGCTGATCCTCTAGTTCAGAATGTTCTTTCCTGGCAGCTATAATAACATCAATAGAAATACTCATTTTGATTGATGTTCCCATCATTGTACCAAACTTCAAAACAATTGCAAATGTATTCTTAAATAATTTTTTTAGCTATAAATAAATATTTGCTATTTTGAAGTCGAAATAGGCATTCATGATGATTCCTTTAAAGTACGCTTGCAAATGTATTACTTCAGAGAGGATTTAAAAGTGAATCACATAACCCAAGAACTTCATATTTATATATCTTTCTATGATAAGTCGCTAAAAGGTATGCTATCATGAAAAGCATGTTCTGAGTAAGCATAAGGTAATGCATATATCACTCTAAATCAACTAGTAAGTTCATGTAGTGCAAGATGAAATGTCCAGGTTGCTCATGGTAAAATCCTTTTTAGTAAAACATAACTCTTAATTATATCCAATGTAAAGATTGCTAGATGAAATATCCAGGTTGCTCATGGTAAAATACCTTTGTTTTTTTTTTCCTGGCTTTATTTTCTGTCCCTATTTCTTTGATGGGTTGGTGGCAATTTCGAGTGTAAGGAAATGATTAAGGGCTTCAAAATCTCATGTAAATATGTACAGATTTACAATTAAGTCGTGGATTTCTTAAAATTTGTTCCTCCCACAGAAGTCTTTAGTTTAGTGAAATATTGACTTACAGATAACTCTTTTTATGTAGAATCTTAATTGAAAGATCTTTAGCCAATTTCTTTGACAGAAGCGATCTTGAAGGTCCGTCCCACTTTCACTTGCTACCTCTTAAGCATAAAATGCTTAGCAATTTATTTCAAAATAGAGTTCAAGATCCAGGATATAAGGATGTCATTATTAGTTTTCCTAGCATTGAGAAGATATGGGTGACGGTCGATATCTTACGGTTTGGAAATGGAACTCCTTGAATCTTACTTCAGATTCATCAGATTTCTGCTCCATGTTTTGTAGTTTTCACAAGTGAGTGTTTCAAACGCTTGATTTGAAATCCATAGCCATTGCGAACGGCAAGCTCGTGCAGGGCATGGTGTGACAGAGTCTTAAAAATACTTTGATTGTCAAGATTATTTCAATATCAAAGAATCAAGCAATCCATAGTAGCCTCATATTTGGTTTCTTTAGAACATAATGGTTTGGATGATAGAGTGAAACAAAATTCAGGAATGGAAGAAACATTTTCAACTAATTTGCCTGTTTAAGCTTTTTAATGCGTCATGGAAAGGCAATTTTTGGTGAGTTTGCAAGAAATTTTTTAGCAATTGTCTTTCTTACATCACATCAGTTATCTAAATTGCATTTTTTTTTCACCTATCAGTTTTAATGGCTTTCTGAATTTTTAGGGAACCAATTTAGTCTTTTTATTTTTATTTCAAATCTTGCTTACTATTGGGAATCTTCTTGAGTACCTTCTATTATGACAATTCCTGCTTGTTATTCAGTTTTGTATTTCATTTCATTTATGCGTCTTGATGGTGGTTACATTTATCAATGCCTTCATTTCGAAAAGTTGCAAAGAAATTGAATAAGCACGTACACAAATAATTTTGAGCTTGAAACTCAATAAGCCGCATATAGAACGCATAATAGAATGAGGCTTTAAGAGCTCGTCCTTCAAAATACACATAATGATATTGAATATAAACACCGAAACGAGATTGTATCAGTTAGAAGAAGAAGATCTTAATTACAATCACTACTAAGAGAGCAATTGCAATTTTACAATGAAATATTAAAGATTCATAATTCTGGTTGTTCCTTCTAGCATCTTCACGGTTCCTTATAATCAACTCCTCAATGAGTACTCCAAGCATGCTATTCAAATCAAATGCACGTTCTCAATTTCATCGCCCATTTAAAGAAATTACAATCAAACTCAGTTCAATTGGGACATCGATAAAATCTTCGGCCCACAATTCTCACCATGATGGGTTGTGAAAACCGAACACAATAGATTGCATCGACAATAAATTTTCTGATTTGTAATTCCTTTGGACACCGACGAAGTTACTTGAGCTCATTTATGAATATTACCTGTTGAATTTAATAAGAGAAGCCAATTAAAAATACTTCATATTTCAATACATGTGTTTTAAAAAATTTGTTGGGGAATCATAATAAAATTGTGTACTAAAGATTCTTCGAATACAGATTCTTCTTTCCAAGATCTTAGAACCAAGCTAGAATATATATATATGTATGGAATTCACAAATCAAGCCAAAAACGACATCATATTTTCAACCAAATACAGATTTCCAAATAATGAGCAAATGAAAAGAATCAAGTTGTTGTTTTCAACAATCAAGAAGAAGAATCGAAGTATTAAGAAACCGATAGATTATTAAACAAAAAAAATCATTGATTAGATACATAGATCTACTTTGTTGAATATACCGCCTCTCCTTGCCCTAGGACAATACCAAGAAACTAACACGATAGACACAAATCTTAAATGAAGTGCAATAGAGAAAGAGTGAATGGTACACCGCACCTTCAAGCAAGTGAGATAAGGGTTTGCCGACGTGATCAAAGAAGGGAGAGTAACTTCGTCGTGGAGGTTGGACTACGAGCATGAATCTTCGTCGTGGAGGTTGGACTGCGAGCACGATGTTAACGAAGGGGGAGACGGCGTCACTTGGGCGAGGAAGATGAGTAGAGTGATGCTGATCTGCAATCGCTCAAACCCTCTCGAAAATCCATTCGAGAGTTGTCGAAGAAGGAGCGGGCGGAGCGACAGTTTTTACGCGGGATCCCTAAACAGAGAATAAGTTGCTTCATTAAGGCGTCACCCCGTATGACAATTTTGAGAGATTTGAAATTTTAAAGTGGAATTTTAGTAATATTTAAGTTTAAGGTGTTAAATATGAAAATTGAATAGTTTACCATGGTACATATGTAAATCCCCTTTTAAGATAAATTATTTTTTTCTTTTTAACAATATATTTGATTTATATATTTTTGGAATATTCTTTTAAAAAAAAATAAATAAATCAATATATTTTTTAATAATAATGAAAATAACTTTTAAGTGTTTTATAGATTTTGCTTATAAATAAAATACTATAACACTATTTATTGACTTTGTTATTAGTTATCATCATAATCGGTTATGTTGTCATCTATTAGCCTATTATCTTAGACCACCAATTATCTCCGCTAGTCAAACTTATGACCTTAAAAAATATTCATTAAAAATAGAAATAAAACTAACTTAAGACATCAAATAAATGTTTATTCCATATCCATATATAAATAAATTAAAATTTAAAAATTATTCCAAAGAAATTTTGAAATATTTGATGACGAATGCGAAATTCAAATGTTAAATGTATATTAACAATAAAAAAATCTCTTTCCTTTATGTCGCCAAATATAAAGCTTTTACTTCCCATCTATCATTAAGGTATCTTTTTATAGAATGTGCTGAAAAATTATTAATAAAATCTATAGGCCCTTAATTGTTAGTCAACCAAAAAAAAAAAAAAATTATGTCTATTTGACTACTGCTTCCCAATGATCTTTTCTTCTAAGGCTCCATTTGGGGCAGTGTGTAATGCCATTTGGAATATTACGTTAATGAGTATTTTTGAGAATTTTGAGTTAAAAAAATTATACTTTTCAACTTAATTTAACTAAATACAAGAATGAAAATTATAATTTAATTTTATAAAATAAAAAAAAATTATATATCCAATACAACTTCAAACAACTTCAAACAACTTCTTTTATAACATGTTATCATTACTTTTTCATATAACTTCAACCGTCCAAAATAGACTCTAAATCTTAAACATACTTGTGCCTAAATTGTGGTGTCAAGATTTTAGAAAAAAATATCAACTCAAGTTAAATTATTTTATAATAATTAAAAAATAACTAGTTTATAAATCATAAACATTTATATTATTGACTTGTATTTATAAAAACTTAATTTATGTATTAAAAATAAATCTGACAATCATGTACATCATCCTCCTTTTCTTCACCAAAAGCTACTTAGTAACAAGGATCACATGAGGACCTAGAGAAACTTGTCTTTTGAATGAGACAGACCCAGAACCACTTGAGCCATAGAAATTAACTTATATAAAGCATAAACACAACTACGTATCCTCAATATTTAAGAAAACAAGAATGTCACGGATTAGAGTACAACAAACTTGTTAAGTTACAGCAAAAGGGTGCTTGATTGGCAAAGGAATATTCTAGCCATCCAGCTCAATTTTTCTTAATAAATTTAGAACACTTGATCTACAAAATAATCACCATTAACCGCTTTTATAGAACTAGGCCTGATCATCCATCCAAGAGCTTCAAAAAAAAAGGTAGAATTTTTTTCATTCTACCGGTCCAACTAGCTCGAGATGCTATCTTCGAGCCAAATTGCAAATCTGCAGACTCACGTATAAGAAAATTATACAAGTCATGAGCTAGATTGTGAAGGTGAGAGCAAGAAATGATCTGAAAAGCTGAAAGTCGGGTATGGTCGACCTCTATGTCATCAAGGCTTGGGAAACCATAAGCTTAAGCGCATCTATTTCAAGTCGGTCTACACACGAAGCATGCTGGTAGTTAAGTTGCAAGGATGATTCTTCTAAGGGAGGAAAGTGTTCGAGCACTTCATGCCAAAGCAATGACTCATCTATAAGCGAGGATATGGTTCCTCTATGGTTTTACATTCACCGCATGTGAGTGGATCCCATATCTTCATCTTCAACAATGGGATGTTGATGGAGGTAATTCAACTGGTGGAGCTTGTTCTTCCTGAAATGGCCGGATTAGGTGTGCCGTTATAACATTTCTCCCCTCTTCGTAAGACATCAATATGTAATTCAAGGATCTTTTTAAAATTGTTTTAATTTAGCCTAGTTTTGTTTTGACTTTTTTTTTCCTTTTACTTGGCTTTAATTTCAAAGAAAGAGACATGATTGATATGTTACATGAAAACACAATTTCTTATGGAGCTATAAACAAATCATCATTTTGAAACAATGGGACAAGTTCATCCAAAACATGCCCTTCACTTGATTTCCAATTGTAAATAGTAAAAGAAAAATGATTCCAAGAAAAACAAGAAAAGAACAGCTTTTTCAATTGCAAAAGAATCCCAACTTTCTCACGAATGCACAATTCATGATTTATGTACAACCCTTACAACCAGTATTTATGTCCATGTATGGATTAGTACAAGTGAAGACAAGCACTAAAATCCGTCCATGAACAATTTTAATCTGAGCAAAGATGTACATTTTGGCAAGGAAACCAGAAAATCTTCCGAAAGAAAAGAAAGATAATGAAGTAACTAAAATATACGAACTTCCAAGAGAAGAGGAGCATGCTCATCGCCTTCATATGAAGAATTCGTAGTTTTATTAGAGTTCTTGAACTGTACACTATTAAACACTGATTTTTTTTGAGCCTCAATCTCATTACCATCCATTTGCTTTGTTTGAGATTGAGACTGCTCAAGAAAAGTCGAGTGTTTTAAAAAATATTTTATTTGTGTTCTTTAAGTGCCCCCATTTAATCCAAGATCATAATTTGATTTATTTTTCATTTTTCAATCCATCATCTCAAAATCTAAAACTAAGAATCGATGTTAGATACTTAAACTTTCACTCAGAATGACCTTACAATCTTTACAATTTAAACGATCTATTTTTCTGATTAGAAAATAATCAATCGCGCTACTAGATTATTTTATAAGTACTAATATGTTCATCTCTTTTCTTAAATAAACTATTAGCAACTACAAAATCATAAGCTATGGTAAAATCTAATATAGTCCTACCTTCTTCATTAGCACTCCAAATCCATAACCACCATGAAACTTTTAAAATCTTCTACCACTCCACCAACATGTCCATTTAAATCTCCTCCAATAAATATTTTTTCTTTAAGAGGTATCTTTAGTATTAATCCCTCTAATTCATTCCAAAATTTTTCTTTTGAGCTTACATCCAAACCTACTTGAGGAGCATACATACTTATAACATTGATAATCTTAGTATCAACAATAATCTTTAAAGTTATAATTCTATCTCCATATCTATTAATATTTATAACATTATCCTTCAAACTTTTATCTATAATCACACCTACACCATTTCTAGTTCGACTTCTACCTGAATACCAAAGTTTAAAACCTAAACTATCAATCTCTTTGGCCTTCTCCCCAACCCACTTAGTTTCTTGAAAACATAAAATATTTATTTTTCTATGAACCATAATATCTATTAATTCCATTAATTTACCTAAAAGAGTACCTATATTCCAAGTTCCTAACCTAATTCTAGTTTCATGCTAACTTCTTTGCCCGCATCCATCCATAATGTGGGAACCCTTGCTTATTTAACATTGCACCTCGCCAATGTGCCTTATTGCATTTTCACTGTATTCAAGTCATACAGTGTGCGCTTCCAGGGGACGCCCTAGCATTAACATAATGATTTAAAGGACTCATGTCATGATTATTTCAACAAGTTTTACGCTAGCTGTCGACTACCTATTGCAACCCTCCACTTTTCACATTCGGACATGGGACCGGCAATGGTAGTGTTATTTAGAACTTGAATAAGATCAGATAAAATTATATGGTCATTTTCTGTTATAATTATAGGAAGAGTAATAAATTTCTCTTTAATTATAACATTCCTAGATTTATTACTCACATCATATTCAACTTTCTCAATAAATTTAGCATTGCCTCAAAAAAGAATTTATTTGAAGAGTCATAAAACTTAAAATCCTTTGACATTTCTAAGTATCCAACAAAATAATAGCTAATAGTTCTTGAGTCAAACTTTCTTTCATTAGGCTTATATGGCCTAACTTCAGCTGGACATCCTGGACATGAAGATGCCTAATACTAGGCTTCTTCCCAATCCATAATTTATATGTGGTTTTAGCTATTGCTTTGGTTCTAACTCTATTAAGGATGTAAATTATAGTATTTAAGCCTTCTCCCCAAAGTGATTTTGGTAAGAAAAAATGATTTATCATACTTCTAACCATATCCATAAGGGTTTGATTTCCTCTCGCCTACACCATTTTGATTTGGAGTCCCAAGCATGGTGTATTGAGGAATGATGTCACATTCTGCTAAATATTTGACAAAAGGGCTTGGATGTTGTTCACCTAATCCATCATATATGTCATAATATTCACCACCATCGATTTAATGCCTTTTATTTTCTTTCCAAGTTGATTTTCAAATTCAGCCTTAAAAATTTTGAATATGTCTAGTGACTGTAACTTTTCATAAATCAAGTATAAGTATCCATAACGAGACTAATCGTCTATGAAAGTAATAAAATACTGTTGATCATTCCAAGTAGCTGTGGGGAATGGATCATAAATATCAATATGAATTAATTCCAAGACGCTTAAACTCCTATTAGCATAAATTTTCTTGATATTTGTTCATTTTCCCTTGATATATTCTATACATAGTTTATTATCTAAAAAATCAAGAGAATTAAGAATTCCTTCTCACACAAGTCTTTCAGTTCTTTGTTTAGAAATATGTCCTAAATACTTGTGTCATACATATATGAATTCTCATTCATTAATTTTCGCTTTATACCAAAATTACTTACATGCTAGGTTTCATTAATTGTGAAGCAAAAATATCTAATTTATATAGATTATCAATTGAAGAATCAGTACCAATAATATTTAAATACTGAAAGAGACTAAATTTTTCATTTTCAAATGAACAAGAATAACCAAATTTTTCCAAACAAGAAATATAAATAAAGTTTCGTCTAAACGACTGTACATAAAAAGTCTCATACAAATTCAAAATACAACCAGATTATATATGTAATATATATAAGTATATTGCTTCAACAGGAGCTTTATTGTCATTTCCCACATAGATGAATCTTTTGTATCAATTGACATTCATCTCCTAAGACAACCTGATAGTCACACTTATGTGAGTAGTTGCACATGTATCTATCCACCAAGTATGATTTGGTGATAGGAATAAATTAATTTCATAATAAACAAAGTTGAGAAGTTTATTCTTTTTTACAAGCCAATTTGCATACTTGGGACAATCCTTCTTCACATAACTAGCCTTCTTGTAAAGAAATAAGTAATAACATTACTTATTTTTGTTGCACCTTATGTTGTGAAATCTCTTTGTCTGCAGCTCCTTTACATTTATAAATCATTTTTCTTTTAGTAACAATGTCACGAGAGAAAGTAGCTAAGTGAGTACTTTCTATTTTATCATATTTCAATCATTCTTCCTCTTGCACACATTGAGCAATGAGCTCATTAAGAGTCCATTTTTCCTTCTGAGTATTATAACTTGTCTTAAAATGAATAAATTGTATAGGAAGAGAGATCAAAACTAAGTGCACAAGAATGTCATCAGACATCTCTAATTTTAGTGCTCTCAATCTAGTGACAAAATTAGGCATCTCGATAATATACTCCCTTATGTTTCCATTGTCTTTATACCTTATACCACATTGAAACAAGTTTATTAAAAATATACTCGCTTTTATTTTTTCAGAAGTAATGAAATGGTCTGCTTTTTGGCTTAATCGCTTTTTAGTATATTCTTCTTCAGGCATTGCACCTCTTATGATTTATGGAATGGAATGCCTCATGATCATAAGACTCATGCGGTTATGTGAGCTCAAAATTTGCCACGATCTCGACAAATATTGAATTGAAGAGAGTATGATTTGAGGTGTCGGTGTAATTTTCAGAAGGCAGATGGAATAGTGGATAAGACACTACCCAAAGATTTCACCCTCATTTGGTGAGGACTTAAGATATGGTTCCCTGTTTCCTATAGGCGCAAGACCCTATAGTTTATTATCCCTCTCAAAGCTAAGAGAGAACTTTCGATTAAGGCTAGTTATTAGATCGCTAAATGAAGTGTATAGTGTAAAGGTGTAAAGTTTTAGAAATTTCATTTAGAATTTATGAAATTCATCATCATTAGCTTAAAGCAGATGGTTGGGGAATGATGACGTGCCTGATCTAGATCCCATGGTTCCATCATCTCGAGCCGTCGCGGTCTCTAGTCTACTTAGTCAGAGGAGGTAGTCGACCCAACCTGACCGAAGGATTTTTATCAGCAACACATGAGTTACATCGTCCAAGAAATCCTTGTAGACCTGGGGTGGTGTTTATCTAAGGAGATAAACTTAAGCATACCTTAACTGACAGAGGGGTGTTTGCCCTATCAAGTATACCCTATGATTCACAACTCAAAGGGCAGAGCCATTAGGGAGTATACGGGTTATGATCATGATCGTAATATAATGGAACCTTAATGGCCAAGTCACTTGATCAGAGGACTATGGTCGTAACTGCATCATCTGTGGAGTCTACCGACCAAGCCACGCAGTCAGAGGACACGGGCCGCGTCCTTACTAGTAAGAGATTGATTGTGTGTGAACATAGCAAAAAATTTGACTTAACATTAACTCCTTTGTGAGCTAGAGTTTTCTTAATTTGTCACCTCCGACAAATAATTGCGGAAGGTGGATAGATTGAGTTTTGTTTTAAGATTTTAATGATAGAGTTTTATTTAAATAATTTTTTTTTATATTGACACTTTGAATTTGATTTAAAAATAGAATCACATTTTGATGGAAGTATCCTCTGTGAATCGCTTCATCATTGAACCTCACCAAGCCAACGCTAGAGGACATGGGCCATGTCCTTACTGGCAAGAGATTGATTGAGAGTGAACATAGCAGAAAACTTTACTTGACATTGGCTCCTTTGTGAGCTAGAGTTTTCTTAATTTTTCATCTCCGACAAACAATTGCGGAAGGTGGATAGATTGGATTTTGTTTTAAGCTTTTAATGATAGAATTATATTTAAATAATTTTTTTTTAAAATTGACACTCAATTTGAGTTATTTTAATTTGAAAATAGAATCACATTTTGATAAAATATCCTCCATTGAAATCACCATTCAACATAGTCATCATTGGGATAGTTAATTGATTGATTGAATCGAATATATTTGAATACTTTAGATCGACAACTGTTAGCTCCTAACAGAGAATCAAATCTATTATCACATGATAGAATTAACTTCTTATATATTTTAATAAGTTAAATTTTTTATAATAGATTTTTAAATTTTGTTAACCCGACTAGTCCTAAGACTAAACCAGAAGCAACTGCAAAAGATCCTCAAATATTTGAATTTAAGCACTCGGTGTCCCATGCGTGTATTTAATAATTCGATAATTTTATGTTTGAATTATGAGATTAATTTTGTATTTATTTAATCTCAACTTAACTACCTTTTCATACATTAAAATTTACACTTTAAATCTCTATGTCCAGCACATGCAAATATTTATGACTTAAATAATTTCATCTAATTAATGAAATTAGTGACATTAAAAATCATAATTAGAATGAAATTTCTTTTATTTTGGATTGAAGGAAAGTTCCATCATTCGTAAAAGATTTAATTTGTCGATTATGTCGCTTGTACAAAGAATTGCATCCAATGACGATATGTATTATTAAATTTTATAATTCTTAGATATTATTTGGCTTGTAGTCTTTTATAAGCTTGCCCTCACCTAATTTCAATCAAAGTTTGTTTAATTTTGAAAAGTTAACAAGTGGAGAACTTACTTTACCGCTTCAATTTAATCCATAGAAAATTGCAATTTAAAGCTTGTGAGTTTAATATTAGCCTCCCCAAATTTTACTTGCATTTTAAATAAGTATTCTATTATTTCAAAAATTTTCTTTAAGTGCTCTCATTCTATTTCTCTTTGATTTAACATTTATCTTCATATTTATCGTATATCTTTTTGTTTAACTTAAGTTTAGATATTTCCATTTGAATTTGTTTAAGTCTTGAAAATTTAAAAATTCTGCAATATTTCGACAAGATTACATCATCCCAGAGGCTATATCGAACTATTTTGGCCTACCCGCCACGATGATCATGACGATTGGTGTTTAAAGCACTCCGAATTTCAATCTCGTTACGCTCTGATGAGCATAACGAGGCATTCAATCACCTGCATAAAAGCAAATATATATACAAATATTCTTCTCCTTTTTTTAAGTCCCAAATTTAGTCAAAATTTGGACAACATTTCAACATAAGATGAGCAACATCTAACGATTTTGGCTTAATCGACTTCGAGAAGTAAAGGCAGTGGTTATGACACCATTTCAATTCATCTCATCACTCTAATGAGCATGACAAGGCCCTCAAAACCTGTGAAAAAAAGGAGCAAGCATAAAAGAATGTGAGATCATTTGTAGTAGTTGACATAGAATGCATTCCTATGGGGCATAATGTTGTAGCTACTGAAGCAAGGATCCTCTTTAAAGATGTTCACAAAAGTATTCACTACAATTAGATTGGATGTTAATGTGACTGAAACCATTCAAAAGTAGATGGCTGCTTAGCATTCACTTCCTCCTGAATTACACTCTCCAATGGAGCACATAGCCAGGTCAAGCTTCAGAAGAGGGTTCTTGATAAGCACTCCTTTAATGTTGAACTTGAAATTAGTCGAATGCTTATTCTGGTTCAAGAGAACAACAACGAGTTGTGATATATAGTGCCCTGCATAGCTCTCTCTCGTGAGAAACAAGTCCCGAGTTTTGAACTCAGGGAACTTTTCAAGCCATCGCATCAGGAATATAAGCATGTCATTTGCAGTAGAGGCATCTCCGCATGTGTAATCAGAAGTTCTTTTGACTAAGACCATCCAACTCCAACAGGAGATTTAACAAATAGTGGGTTCGATACTTTATTCCATGAATGCTTGTTTATCCGGAGACCTCTTCCATCACCTCTTGGGTAAAATGGTCCCAGTTCAATGAAGGCACCACCTCCGATTGAAGGGCATCCAGGACCTCCAGTGAGAGAGAGTAGTAGAAGACTCAGCAGGTCATCCATCAACATAGCTGCCTGGACGTCTACCTCAAGTTCTCTCCCGCCGTCATTTAAGCGCTAAGAACAGTAACAATCAAAACTTGCCACCCTTGTGATTGAATGGGAGTAGGTTCAACAAACCCAGCTTTAACAATTTCTTGCATAACATAATCAAGAAAACCAGCATCCTGGAAGTCCTTAACGGGCCTCGGAACATCCGACCCTTCACCGTGATTTCCTCTTACGACGATATTCCTTGACCTCGGCCTCGGTCATCGAAGCCACTGCAAAAGACTCTTTATAGAAGTTCTTCTCGAACGGCACCAAGCCATCCAAATCCGCCACTCCATCAGCCTCTTTCACGCTAAAATACTTATAGCTCCTGCCATGGCTCAAAAGGCCTCCGTCACTATAGCCCACATCGCTTCTCCGGTCGCGGTAGGAGGTGGGGTCTTCGACGCGGCTGTCATGGCGGCTCATGACGGTCACTTCTTCGCCGGTCAGACGAAACGAACGGGGATTGTTCAATTATTTCTGTGTGTCCGACGGGGTGGACGGGAAGAGCGAGTCGGCTTGCGTGCGTCTAGCAAGAGACACAAAGAGAGAGAGAGAGAGAGAGAGAGAGAGAGAGGGAATAGAGGATAGTGCCCTTGCGGTTGATGAGAAACTGAATGAAATTATGAATGGGGGAGCAGTTTTTTTTTTTTTTTTTGAGAAATCGAGAGAGGGAGCAATTATTATTATTATTATTATTATTTTTCCGGTTAAGAAAAGAGCGGAGGGAACGGTTGCTCCTTCGCGGTTCCTCAACCGAATTATACCGAACGATTATTTATTTGAAGGAGGCCGAATGAGCGAAGCAATGAACCCAATCCAGGGAGTGAGCTGGAATAGAAAAGGTGGCTTTCAATTTTTCTTCTTTTTTTTTTCTTTTTTTTAATATATAATATATCTACTTATAATAATATATATATAAATATATTTATAATATAAATATATATATATATATATATATATATATATATATATATATATATATATATATATATATATATATATATATATATATATATTTACGTATATGTAATATAAATATATTTACACATAACTATTTTTTTTTCTTTTCCCTTCTTTTTTTTTTTATTCCCAAAAAATGGGATATCAAAGAGGGTCAACAGTTTAGAATGCTGTCATTTTTCAAAATTAGTCATTTGCTCAATAATATTTTCTACAGCAAGGGTCGGAAGTCATTCAGTCTGAATTACATAGTCAAGATTCATATACCAAAGAACTATGATGATGTATTCTTTTCATTTCTTAAAGTTAGTGTCATTAAGCACTAAAATATTATTCAAATTAGCAGATATAGAAAAAATATTAATTAAAATGGACAAAAATAATCATAATTAATAATATTGTCATTTTCTTATGCATATATAATATAAAATAAAATATCAACAAAATAAATGCTTGAAATAAAATATTTAATAAAATTGGCATATATAAAATACATAACACAACATTATAATTTAATATTTGAACATAAATAATAATTTATAAATGATGCTCTTAAAATTATACGATAAATATTGATAATAAATTGTGTCAACGAGCATATGTATATCTATGGATCAACATATTATATGCATGATTAATAGAAATTTATCACATATTTGTAACTCCACAAATCTTGCTAAAAAATAATCTTCTTTTGAGCGAATATTTTTTACTTAGATTTAAATATAATCTTATATAATATTCATATATTTCAAAAATAAATAAATTGATATAATAAAATTCACTTTGATGATATAATATTTTAATTTAAATTATTTTGAAATAATAAATATTAACTGTAATATTTCAACAAATATTTCAATTTCTATTATCGAAATCCATTTGATATCACACAACAAATTTTAACAACTATTTTAATTGATACAAATTTGAAATATTTGATAACAATATAAACTTTAGTTAAGTGTTTTAGTCAAAATAATATATATATATATATATATATATATATATATATATATATATATATATAAAGTAATTAATTGAAGTTAGGTGCTATATATATATATTCGGTGAAAACAAAAGAATACATAATATTATAACTAATTAAATATGTGCATTTTCAATTTCACATTATAAGTACCGTTAATTATATAATGGAATTAAAAATGTTTACAAAATGTTAAAATAACTATTATATTTACTTAACAAATATTACGTTGGAATTAATTGCACAAACCAATTAAATGTAAAACATTTCAGATTAACAAAGATATGAAAACAAATGAATATGAAACGTTTATAATGTTTATAATATGTTATAATTCATAACAACCCGGTCACCCTTCCACTAACGTGTTCCGAGGAAACGGTTACAGATTCCAATCTCCTCTTCCGGCGATTCAAACTACGAGAACACCTAACTTCTCATCCTCATCGGCTCTCGACTAACCTCCTAAGCACCGTTAGATCCCACATCCCCTTTGGATTACATACCTTATAAATATACATACACATTGCAAAGTTGGTGTGTAAGATACGTAAATACTTTCCTCCTCTATTGCAATTCTCGCTCCATATCTTCTCAATCCTTGAGTAGCTTATTCCCTTTCTCGTCTCTTGCTTATTCTCCGTCTTCATGGTATCGAGCGATAATTCCCGCTAGGAAAAAAATGAGAATCTGTTCTTGCTCCAGAACAATGGACACACGAAGAAAACTTCACCACGTTAACCATCCTATCCCCTAAAGTTTCTCATAGGAACTATGAAGTCCGTAGCCAATACTACCCTCACAGCCGACAACTATGCCATACGGAGCTCACAAATTCACAAGCTATTCAAAGCAAATGGATTCATCAGCTTCCTAGAAGGTACCACCCCATGTCCCACCAAATACTCTCTGGATACCAACGGACAACCTCAACCCAATCCTAACATTACGTGGCAACTAATTGACCAAAACCTTTCGGCAACGCTCTACTCTACCATCTAACCATCAATTTGTCCTTACGTTCTTAACCTAGATACCTGCTCGGACATCTGGACCACCTTAGCAAAGAGACTACAGTCGGCCAACCGCTCCAGAGTAATCCAACTCAAAAACGAACTTCATCACATCTCCCTTCGTGATAAAACGATGACCCAATATCAAAAAAATCAAATCTCGTCATCGGCTCAACTTAAACTCAAGACATTATTCTCTATACCTTAAATGGCTTACCACCAACCTATCATGCGTTTAAAACAGCCATACGCACGAGATCCGATCCCATTAACATCGACGATCTCTACTCACTTCTATACAACAACAACAACAACAACAACAAGCCTTAATCCCACTAGGTGGGGTCGGCTGCATGAATCCTTCGTCTCCATTGTGTCCTATTATGTGTCAAATTCTCATTTAATTCTAGTATACTAAGATCATTTTTTATACATCTTAACCAAGTCTTTTTAGGTCTACCTCTACCTTTCTTAACATAAGGCAAATCTAATGCATCTACTCTCCTAATTGGGTCATCGACGTCGACGCTTTATGTGGCCAAACCATCTAAGGTGACTCTCCTAATCTTATCTACCACCTGAGCTACTCCAACTTTTCGAACATACTCATTTTGCATTCTATCTCTAAGAGTAAAGCCACTCATCCACCTGAGCATCCTCATCTCTATAACACTTAACTTAGTCATATGCTTCTCTTTTATTGGCCAACATTCTGCACCATAAATCATTGCAGGTCTGACCACCATCTTATAAAATTTTCCCTTAAGTTTAAGTGGAACTTTTCTATCACATAATAGGCCAGATGCATTCCTCCACTTCAACCATCCAACTTGAATTCTACTAATAACATCTCCATCTATTTCACCATCATTTTGAACAATAGAACCTAAATATCTAAATCGCTCACTCTTATTAATGACTTGATCACCTAAAGTCACAACACTACCACTAAAACTTCTACAACTAAAATTACACTCCATATATTCAGTTTTAGATCTACTTAAACGAAAACCTTTAGACACTAAAGTTGACCTCCATAATTCAAGTTTCTCTTGGACTCCCTCTCTATTCTTATCAACAAGAAGAATGTCATCAGCAAAAAGCATACACCAAGGTACATCTTCTTGTAAATGCCTCGTAATAACATCCATAACTAAAGTAAAAAGATAAGGGCTTAATGTTGATCCTTGATGTAATCCAACTGAAATAGGAAAATATTTTGTCAATCCTCCTTGTGTTTGGACACAAGTAACAGCTCTAGTATACATATCCTTAATGACTTGAATATAACCAATATTAACTCTCGTTTCTAGAACTCTCCAAAGAATATCTCTTGAGACTTTATCATAAGCTTTCTCTAAATCAATAAATATCATATGTAGATCCTTCTTACTTTCTCTATGCTTCTCCATCAAACCTCTTAACAAATGTATAGCATCCATAGTAGATCTACCTGGCATGAAACCAAACTGATTCTGAGAAACTTCTATATCACATCGTAACCTATGCTCAATTACTCTCTTCCATAATTTTAATGTATGACACATTAACTTAATTCCTCTATAATTTGCACACTCTTGTGCATCACCTTTATTCTTAAATATAGGAACCAACAAACTCTTTCTCCATCGATCGACATCTTTTTTAGTCTTTAAAATAACATTAAAAAGATTTGTAAGCCAAGAAATTCCTTGATCTCCTAAACATTTCCACACTTCTATTGGAATATTATCCGGTCCTACTGCTTTTCCACATTTCATTTTCTTTAAAGCTTCACTAACTTCATATTTACTAATACGACGATAAAAATGAAATTCTCTATTTTTATTTAGGGTATTAAAGTTGCTAAAATCAATCATACTTTCAGATCCTTCATTGAAAAGTTTATCAAAATACCCATCCACCTATTTTCAATATCTTTTTCTAAGAAAAGCACTTTATTATTTTCATCCTTAATACCCCTCACTTGAACTATGTCTTTACTTCTCCTATCTCTTTAGTTAGCTAACTTATACATACATCTTTCACCTTCTTTGATATCTAATCTATTGTATAAATCACTAAAAGCTAATTTTTTTGCATCACATATTGCTTTCTTAGAATCTCACCACTTTTATATCTTTCCCAATTCTCCGAAGTTTTACATCTAAATCAAGTTTTATAACAATGCTTCTTATTTCTTATCTTTTCTTGCACACTCGACTCCACCAAGAACTATTCTTATTAAAAGAAGCTTTTCTTTTGATTCTCCAAGCACATCTTTAGCAACTTGCTTAATTTCACTTGATATTTTTTCCCACATAACGTTAGCTTCCTTATGAACATCCCAAATTCTAATTTCTTGTAGCTTGCTCTTAAAAATATTTTTATTTGTGTTTTTAAGTGTCCCCATCTAATCCTAGGACAATAATTTAATTTATTTTTTCTCTTACAACCTTTCATCTTAAAATCTAAAACTAATAGTCAATGTTGGGTACTTAAAATTTCACTTGGAATGACCTTACAATCATTACAATCTAAACGATCTATTTTTCTTATCAGAAAATAATCAATCTGTGTTTTACTAGATCCATTTTTATAAGTAATAATATGTTCATCTCTTTTCTTAAATAAAATATTAGCAACTATAAAATCATAAGCTAAGGCAAAATCTAATATAGTTATACCTTCTTTATTAGTCACTCCAAATCCATAACCACCATGAATACTTTTAAAATCTTCTACCACTCTACCAACATGTCCATTTAAATCTCCCCAATAAATACTTTTTCTTCAAGAGGTATCTTTTGTATTAATCCCTCTAATTCATTCCACAATTTTTCTTTTGAGCTTACCTCCAAGCCTACTTGAGGAGCATAGACATTTATAACATTGATAATCTTAGTATCAACAATAATCTTTAAAGCTATAATTCTATCTCCACATCTATTAATACTTATAACATTATCCTTCAAACTTTTATCTATAATAACACCTACACCATTTCTAGTTCGACTTTTACCTGAATACCAAAGTTTAAAACCTAAACTATCAATCTCCTTGGCCTTCTCACCAATCCATTTAGTTTCTTGAACACATAATATATTTATCTTTCTATGAACCATAATATCTATTAATTCCATTAATTTACCTGTAAGAGTACCTATATTCCAAGATCCTAACTTCTTTACCCACATCCGTCCATAATGTAGGAACTCTTGCTTATTTAACACTACACCCGCCATGCACGTTTCAGCACATTTTTCATCAGATTCAAGTCATACATCCGCTTCTAGGGACGCCTAGCATTAATTCCATTATGTAGCTAAGAAATCAACATTTCCACCGATCATGAAAAGAACTTACTCCCTCTATAACTGCTCTCCAACTCACTCGAGGCAAATTCTGGAAATCACACCACAAAGGTTAAGGCAAACATCATCACAATCCCTCCCCAAAATCGAGATCTTTGACCAAAGGCTATTATCGTTCGAGCCACCCGTTGTCAAATATGCAACAAACCCGGTCACTCCGCTCGCCTCTGCTGGTATCGCGCAGACACTACCACCTATCCTTCTAAAACCCCTCGACCTCCAAGTCGACATTACCCAAAGATCACAAAGGCTATAATATGAAACGTTTAAAATCTGAAATGTTTAAAATCTGGATGGCCAACATTTATAAATGATATAATATGAAACGTTTAAGAAACAATTAATTACTCGTGAATTGACGCAAATACAGAATTTATTTTTACGTAATTTAATAATAAAAATAATAATTATAAGCATTAATCATAATCTTACAAAATTCTCAAAAATTAAAAGAAAATTGAAAGATGAAGCATGCTTGAATCAAATTCATATGACCAAATATGAATTTTATTTTTCAAATTAAAATCATAATGGCAAGAATAAACATATTAATCATATAAACAAAAAATTGAAATTGAAATATAAAGTAAATTTTAGCTATATTATTTTACTCAAAATCAATAGAAAAGTCATCTAAAGAATATATGACCAAATTATTTGTTAAAAAAATTTTAAATCATGTACTTTGATATAAAATTTTCAAATAATCAATACAAAAGATTAAGAAGAAAAGTCATTTCTCCATGATTCAACATAATAATCGCCTCGATATCACTTGTTAAAAATATATGAAGATAAAATAAATTAATCTTGCCCAGATCTCATATCAAATCATCAAGAAGATTTGTGGAAGCTTACGAATCCATGGAAGAGCTAATGCGGATTTGAGACTTCTACTTCAAGGTGTTCTTTAAAGAGAGAGAGCTTTCTTTTCACTAAAGATGAGATATGAGGAAAAGTAAGAACCAACCCCTTAGAATGAGGATCATGACCTTATTTATACTTGAGTATATCTCATTTTATAAAATAAAATAAAATATCTGGTCTCTACACATTATAATTCCATAAAAAATTATTAAAATATCTCAAAAGCCTAAAATTAATTAATCTTTATTTGATCACAAAATTAATAAATTTAAAAATAAGATAATACATAATATATAATTAAATTCATATAAGTCCCCATCTAAAATTTCGAGCACTATTTGCCTCACTTTTGGGTAGTGACATAGTTTTACAAGTATGTTAAGTTCTAACTATTTTAAAATTTGATGTTCCATTTTATGTCCAGCATAGATTTTAAATGTCAAAGCGCTCTCTTTCCTCTAATTATAAAAAAAGAGACTTAGGGTTGAATGGATGGATAATAAATTAAATAAAATGTCCTTTGCATTTTTTTACAGACGCCTCATTGCTAAGTGCTTCTGAGACCATGTATCCCTTGCAATGTTCTCGGATATATTTAAGTACTTGTTATGTCATTCTATTATCGGATGAAAATTTGCTATGCTTCATGTTCAATCGTCACCTTATAAAAGGCCTAGCTTTCCAAATCCAGCTTCCCCGGATCTTATTAAATCCAATGGCTGGATTTAATAAATAGAGGTTCCATCCAAATCCAGGATTTATAATATTCTGAATGTAACAAACCTCATTGTTTGTTTAGCAGGCATAATTCAAATGCTTCTTAAATCCTAATATCAAATAGTAAAACACAGGCGAAAAAAAATAAATGCTGGCAGCACACTTTCACTAGGGTTAGTCTTAGAGAGACAAACAAGGGAGAGAAAACTAGTCGCAACAGGAGTTTATTTGAAACGGTTCCACCTGTTTATGAGACTAATAATAATATCAAATATTCTAATTATTTCATTATTTTAAATTAAATGTCTATGCTATATTACTAGCATAAATTTTCAAACAAATAAAATATAATAAAATTTCTCAATGATAACTTCTTTATTTTAACCATCTTTTATTCATGTTTAATGACATTATATTATTTAATTATTTAAATTTAAATGTATTCTTCATCATTAATTATATATTATTTTAAGAAGATTAAAATAGCACCTATATCTGAAAAAATGAATAAATTGTAAACTTATAACAGGAGTTTTAAGTTCTATTTGAACCTCATTCGCACAATAAGATCTAAATCTTAAATCTCATTGACATTTGAGCAAAATTCTAATTATCTTGTAACCTTATTTAAAACTTACTGTTAAATTTTACAAGGAAATATAAATAAATTTTAACTTGTCCTAATCTGTTAAATTCTAAAAATTTTGAGATTATTCAATCCTGCAATGGCTATGCCTATTTTGATTCTAATCATCTCTATTTATTACAAAAACGCCTTTATGTTCCTTTAAAAGATTGTTTAATTACTTTTTAATTTTTAGTAATACCAAATCGATTATAATTTAATTTTGAAAACAAAATATGTTAGTTTTCGTTTACTGATTTTAAATCCACCTATGATTTTTCTGATGTGAAAATTGTTGATTATTAAAACTCCATGCAGTCTCAATATTTATGAAAATATAACTGTCAAAAAATTTATTCGCTAGCTTGTATTGGTTCATTGATTAATTAAACGAGTCAAACATGAATAAATATTTTAAGCTCGATTTATAAATGAATCAAACATGAACAATTCTTCGTTTGATCATGTTTGACTCGATTTAATTTGAAATAAATAAATATTATATTATTGTTGCGTGAGAGAATTTTATTTCGGTAGATGCGAGATCTTCGTCGTAGCCCAAAAATTATCCAACACACAAGCAGGGGATATGAACACAGGGGTTATACGTGGAAAACCCGTTAAGGGAAAAAACCACGGGGCCTTGCCCAGTAGAACTTTACTATGTGTTCAAAAGATACGTCCTTGCTTCTCATTAGTTCGGAGAAGAAGGTGTTTACGCAAACAATATTAGAAAAAATACAATATCGGTCAACTCCAACCCAAGGAGAAGTTTCCCAAAAGAACGATCTCTTTTGGAGCAACCTCTTGATCTTCGTGAGAAAGGAGCGGCAAGGTCTTTTCTAGTCCTGGGTGATCTCCAGAGCTCGATCTTGCACTACCTGGTGGCACTGGTGGTGATAGATCGTCGGCGTCAAGGTCGACTGGTGGCTCTCAGAGCTCTCTGGTCTTCAAATCAGATTTCGGTCCTCTCTAAGGTGAGAATGAGGCTCTATTTATAGTTTTTTGGGAGTGGCAGGCCTTGTAAATTCGTGAAAAACTCCAACCACTCCCATCGGACGGCCCAGTGCGATCCCCGATCGAATGTATTTTGATGATCGCCTTAATGATGTAATTGGGTGATCTTGGATTCGTTGGATTCGTCTTGACGAGCCGCTCGATCTGACTATAAATATGTCAGTTTTGGTGACCATTTGGCGGATCAAGATTCATTTTCATGCTCCGATAGCTTGATCTGAGTCTATTCGAGCTCGGATTAGACTATGCTTGATGTTGCTATGTTCGTCTCATCGAGACGGCATTTAATTGCTGAAATCGGTGATTAGATCAAGCATTTCTAAAATGCCTTGAGATTCGTGCTTGATCGATTAATTTTCGAGGATGTATCGTTGCTCTATTTTTGGGTGACATTATCTCGCCATCCAAAATATATGTCAAATACTTGAAAATAGTAAATTCTTCAATGGAATTTGAGAGTCCATCAACGCGCATTTTGAGAGAACGATCTTCATAACAAAGACAATATTATAACTAGGGAAGGCTGAGGCGCAAATGCGTGTAGGTATCTGCGCGAGATTCGAGGTTCTGGATCCATCCACGCGAACAGAGCTGCGGCGCCATGGGCGCAAGCATGCTGGGCGCGGCGCATACCATACGACATGGCGCTGGCGCATACCATCGGGCACGCGATGTGGCGTCATGATGGTCGAGGCGAACTACGGGAGCTGGGAATTCCGCTGGCTGAGTCTGCTACGGCGAAGCAAGCTTCGTCGAGATGACCGGGTCGGCAGTCTGCATGCGCGGTTGGCCCATGAGAGGCTGGTCCCGTGGCGGGTAGCAGCGTTCGCGAGTTCGGCGGCACGGCCCATGGCGAAGCTTTCACCACGCCGGCGGTTACCAGCGCCCGGCTGGCGCCTACCGGTTGCGTCTGCTTGACCGAAGCTGTGCGACTGGACCGGCAGGTCCGAGAGATATGGCACTGATGGCTGCTGGGCTTCTGGATGCGCCCACGGGTCTGAAAATCGTTTTGAGTGGTTTTGAGCTTTTGGCACGCCCCTAAGGGGTCTATAAAACCCAGGACTAAGGAGAAGGCACACTTTTCTCATCTCCTCTTCTCCTCTTAGAGTGCATAGCCCTCCTGGAGTTTGGGCACTCTTTTGGATCCACCTCACCCCCCGAGCAGAGTGCATAGCCTCCCCGGTGGGAGTTTGGGCACTCTTCTTGGATCAACCTCACCCAGGCAGTGCATGCCCTCCCCCCGGTGGGAGTTTGGGCACTCTTCTTGGATCAACCTCTACCTCTCATCTCCACCAAGCGAGTGCATAGCCTCCCCCGGTGGGAGTTTGGGCACTCTCCTTGGAATAATTTTCATCTCGATGCACGAGTTGCGGTGTTGTAGATGGGTGAGAATCTTTTGAAAGAGACACATCCACCCTTACGATGACCGGCAGGAACCTTCTAAAATGGGAGGACCAAGATGTGGGAGTCGCCGATCACGGAGACACATTGATCGTGCTTGGAAAAATATTATTTTCAATGATTTGATTCTTAAGTGTCAAGAAGTCGATAGAGCCCAATCCGCCAGGTATTTCACCACTTACGAGATGAGTTTGGATTGTTTCCCTATCCCGAGATGATCGCCATTTTGTCGACATGCATATTTCCCGCTGGCGGCAATGACGATCGTGATGGGACTTATAGTTTTTTTCGAGATGTGCGACGACGACTCCTCGCACGGATGTGCAAGTTTACTCGATGCACATGGTCGTATCACTGGAGTCGGCTACTTGACCTCGGACGAAGGATCCTCCCAAGAGTTGGGCAAGCGATTCTTTTGTGAAGAATGATCGGGTCTTCTCGAGAAATGGGGAAAGGCGAGAGATTTACCCATTCCCTGTTGGTGATGAAGATATCACGCCGAAATTCAGAATATTGAAGATCTTGATTTGAGATTGATATATCGACTTTGTGGGAGGAATCTTTGTTCGAGTGGGCTTTCTATTCATCCGGTCTTATGCAATGCTGTGAGAAAGCCCAACAAAGAGGTTTCACGATCTCCCAAGCGTCCTCCGGCTTCTTCCAGAAGGACCCGTCCATAGAGAAGAGGAAAAGGAGCGAAGAGGTGATGGTGATATCGACACCAAAAAGAGTCGGGTCCTTGATCCCCCCAAGGATCTTCATTCCCGAGCGTGTTGAATCATTCTAGGTCGTCGATGTCAAGAACCGTAACAATCCTTCTATGCGTTCATCATCTTTTATTTCCCATTTCCTTGTGCTTAACGTAATTTTTCTTATTTGATATCGAAGAAGCAAGAACTTGACTTCAAAATGAACATTGTGCTGAATGACTCGAATTGAGTTCGTGAAGGTCAAGTTTCTCCATGGTGAATATAAGAAGCGGTATGTGGAGAAAGTAAAAGAGATGTCCGTGTTGGAGAATCAACTTGATGAGTGCAGGACCGAGTTGGCGACTCAAGCGACTTCTCTTTCTTTTCAGCGAAGTTGAGCGGACTCGGGATGAATTAGTGGAGGCTAGAACAGAGGTTGGTTGCGCCGCAAAGGATCTGAAGATCTTTTCTGAGAAGGTTTCAGGTCTTGAGGCAAAGAACCGAGAGTTACGCGCTCGCCTTTCAGAGAAAGAGGCTGCCTTATCTCGGGTAGAAGCGGGAGCCGGATCACAGGCCGTGGAGGACTTCAAGAACTCGACAGCCTTCAAGAGTATCATACAGGATCACGTTGAGGCCGAGACCACGTGTATGATGTGGAGGTGAAGGCTTTGGAGCGGCGTGTTGATGAAGGCTTCATCCGAGGTTTCTTGAAGGGGACACGCTTATGCATAGCTAGCGGTGTTGAGGTCTTTTCTCCTAGCCTAGCTTCCCGACCCTTCTGGACGAGGGATGACTCGAGATAGTTCTTCATCATCTACGATGAGACCATCAAGACTGTAGTTGTAGTTCCTTTATATTGCAGTGGTTGTATATTATTTACGGTTGATTGTACTTGTATGTTGCGAGAAATATTAACAATCCACAAAATTATTTGTGAATATTTGAGTTGTGTGTCAAAGTGTACTTTCGATGATAAAGATTAGAAGAGATCATCGGAACTTTTAGGATAATTCGATCTATTCTAAGATCATTACGAGGCGTTACTTGATGACAAACTTGCAGTAATATATTTATAGAGGTTCTCTCGAACCTCTCGATCTATCTAGGTTGTGTAGCGTTTACTCGATGATGTTAACGTTATGGAGAAAGTTAGTGCCTATAGAGGATTGCCAACTTATCCAAGGTTGTTTATCGAGCGTTACTCGGCGATGTTAACTATAGGAAGATCGATCAATGGGATCGATCTTACCTCGAATGAGATACAACAATAGGCGTATCTCTTGAGTGTGTTTTAAAATGCAAGCATAAGCAAGAAAAATTCACAATAAGTATGAGAACTTTAACATAGATAGAAACATAAATCCAAACACCTTGATGCCAAGGTTGGACAATAAGTACGACAAACGAGTAAATTCGATAACAACAAAACTGCAATACATACGATGATAATGTTTTCGCATTCACTAGAATAAAAAAGTATACATCAATGGTAGTACTTGAGGTTTGTAGCATTCCGTGCGAGAGTCTTCCCCATACTATCCTTAAGCTTGAACGCGCGTGCTTGATTTTAGACACCACCACATACCGGCCTTCCCAAACCGGTGAGTTTGTTTGGGCCTTTTCTCTGGTCGAGACGAGGGCGAGGTCCCCAAGATATTGGTCATGGCTTTACCCTTCGCTTTGAAACCTCGAGCAATCCTTGCGATAGGAAGCCATCGCGACATGTCGCGGTCTCTGCGAGATCCGGATGGAATCGAAGCTTATCGCCGTTTTTGTCGGCATCAAAGTTATGGGTTCTAGGCTCGACCGATGTCGAATAATAGCTCCCAAACACGACATGGTGTTTCTCCGGTAGGGTCCTTGATGTAAGCCCAAAGAACATTGGATAGTTCTTCCATTGCCCCGTGATCTGGTCTTTAGAGTATTGTCTATTGACTTGGGCCCATTTGCCTGTGGATGAGATACAGCTGTGTGGATTAACTGGATATGCAGCTCATGGCAGAAAGATGTGAATGTCTTTCCTGTGAACTGCATCCCATTATCGGTGATGATTTTTGCTGGAATGCCGAAACGACAAATAATATTTTTCCAGACAAATTGCTTGGCATTTGTTTTGGTGATTTTGGCCAGCGGTTCAGCTTCCACCCACTTCGTGAAGTAATCAACGGCCAAGATTATGAATTGTTGTCCGTGGCAATGGGAAAGGGTCCCATTATATCGATCCCCATTGAGCAAAGGGCCACGCTCTGGATTGTGGTGAGTTCTAGATGGTGTATGAGTGAGATTGGAATGTAACCGACACTTGTTACACTTCTTTACAAACTCAATGCGTCCTTCTTCATTGTAGGCCAAGAAAACCTTGCCTCATGATTTTGAGAGGGCTTTTCCTCCCAAATGTTCACCACAAATTCTGAATGAACCTCTCGCAGTAGCTAGAAGGTGGTAGACACTTTAAGTAGAAGGACCGCCAGAGTTCGCCACCGATTATGGTGAAGTTCGGTTTCACGCCTGAGACGATAGCATCGGTGGGGTTGGCAAGGCCCCGCTTTGAAGAAAGGACATGATCGGGTCAATCCATGAAGATTCTTTTGGGTCCTCGAGATTGTATCACCCAAGGGCCTTGAATCCGGGAAAGTGGATGTCCTCTATGTATTTTCTCTTGAAAAGATCTCCGTTGTTGTGGCTAACTTGGAGAGGCACCGCCGCGTGTTCGCTCCCTTAGAATATGAGTTATCGATGCTCTTCCAAGAAGTGACTTTGCCAAAAGACGATCGGCAAGTGCGGATGGCGTATCAAAGTCTCCTTCAACCCTGAGGCCACAAGTGTGAGTCATAGATGGCTAAGTTCGGACCTCACGGTCAATGGCGAGCCTTAGTCCCGCTAATGAGGGCCTCACTTTGACATTATTGGTGGCGGGAACTTTAGTCGAAGCGTCTCTAAAGTTATTTTACTTTAGGAGATAAGCAAAATTCTGCTCACGGAAGTACGAAGCTCCATCAACATATAATGTCCATTGATTTGTCATGGAGTGATGAATGATCACAGTGGTGATGGGATGGTACATTCTACAACGGTCACGAGCACTTGTGACTTTATATCGTGAAAGAAAATGGATGTCAAACTCTCCAAGCTCGACCACTTCATCAACCTTCAGGATACATCGGGTTTTGCATAATAGTTCTTAATGGAAGATGAGTGTAGACGTTGATGGTGTGGGCAGTACGGTGCAATTTTCGTGCAGTACACCAACGCCGTCTTATCCGCTAGTGGATAGGCCCCAGATCGAGAAAGGATTTTGCTGACATAATAAATGGGTCGTTTCAATGAATTCTCCTCGCGTATCAGCACGGAGCTTACGGCATGAGAAGAAAGCAAGATAGATGTACGCACTTCTCTCTTGGATAGGCTTTGATAGTAGAGGGGAAGCTAAATAGACTGTTGCTCAAAAGCACCCATTCATCGTCTAATCGGAATCCATTTCCTCGCACCCCTTAAGATTTTGAAGAATGGTAGATACTTATCTCCCGAATGGCCAAGAATCGTGGATAAAGCCGCAATCCTTCCAAACGTTGGACTTCCTTGATCGCTCTGAGGTGACATGTCCTGAGTGCTTTTATCTTCTGGGTTGGCCTCTATCCCGCTACGAGTGACCATGAAGGGAATTTCCAAAATGCACTTGCTTGGCGAGCCGCATCTTGTAGTGTCGAAGAATGTCAAAGCATTGCATCGTAAATATGTGATATTTCCAAGCTTTCACCAAAGATATCATCAACATACACCTCCATATTGTGCCCTATAAGATCCTTGAAGATCTTATTCATAAGGCATATGTTGCTCCAAAGATTTTTTAGTCCAATGGCATGACCGACAAGAAAGATACCCTTATCTGCTTGGAAGGATGTTGCTTCCTCATCTCGCTTTGTTCATCCATTTGATTGTAGCCTAATAGGCATCCATGAAGCTCATCCGATGTCCTCGATGTCGCATCAACTAGTTGGTCGACAATGCAGGAAGGGGAAGCTATCTTTTGGGCATGCACGACATGTCAATGATGCACATTCTCCAGAACTGCGCTTTCGACTAACACTACGTTAGCCAACCGGTGGGGTAGACTTCGAATGAACTTGACTTAAGTTTGGTGATTTCTTGTTCTATGACGCAATCGCTCGTAAGCGGTTCTTTTCTTCAGACACCGCCAGATTGAGTCAACTTTGAGGGAGTGCGTAATGACTTCCGGTCAATGCCCGTAATATCGACGCCCGTGAAAAGATATCTTAATTTTACGAAAATCTACGATTTCGATTTCGATCAAGAGACAAAGAATCCCACCTTCACCTTCGATGGATCAACTCGAGATAGAAGACAAATTACATCTTCAACCGGAGAAGCTCTTCGAGGCATCCTCATCTCGTAGGTCAAGTTCTCGATGTTGAGGGTTACCGAAAATGGTCGGCTTGCTTGATATAGACGCCAGGTTATCTGCTGATTCCCACTTACCACTGCCACTGGAATTTCATCTTGAGGTGATGTGATCATGCCAAAATATAGACCGGAGAGGTCTCCCAAATATTGCATCAGACGGACTCGACTTGACTACAATAAATTGTATCAAGTGGGTTGCGGTCGGGAAATTCTCCAAGAGTTACGGAAGACCGATTGTCCCTTCCACTAATGGCCGATTATCAAATCCATACAAGGACCGCCACGGGTTGAAGCTCTCTTCTATACCCATGCTAAGGAAAGTGGAGTAAAAAAGAACATCAACCGAACTCCCATTGTCGATCAATATCCTTTAATATTGAAGCATGGATCACCGACCCTCAGACCGATGACAAGGGATCTTGATGTGGGATGCGGCCCTCTAGATCTAAATCATCAAAGGTGATAGAATGGTCAACCCGAGACTTCTTCGCTGCTCTTGAAGGGTGGCAATGAATATTTGCTATAACACCGCCCTCCAATTGTTTCTATCTCTCCGCATTCCTCGAGCGGTTCCCCCAAAGATTTGGACGAGCTGGTTGGTTTTGTATAAAACGGCCTAGATACCCCTCGACGATTAGTCTTTCAATCTCCTCCTTATGGCACTGGTGTGCCTCAGCGGTGAAAGTGGCGTAATTTCTCTTGATTTCCACCTGTGTTTTAAAGGTCACGCCACTTGATGCTATCCTCTTCCCGAATAGCCAGATGTTCACGCATGATGACGTTGAGAGTCAGATATTTCCTCTCGATTGAGTCATATGAGGTCGCCGAGGAGGTTTTGGGGAGGTTGTCGCTTCGAGATGTTTGAACATCACCTTTGGGAACCTTCTTCCGCTTGTCGCTTGGTGGTTCAAACCGCTGTCGATGAGGCTTGGCCGAGATTTGTGCCTCTATTCGTGGATCAGTCGCATAGGAATGGACTGCCTCCGCATTAATGATGAATAAAGTATCCCCGCTCCTGAGAAGCACGCCTCCTGGATCTACTCGTATCCGCCGAGGAGAACCTTTGGAAGTATTCTTTGAGGGACTCTCCATCGTTCTGGCAGATTCTGGAGAGATGTGATGAATCCTTGATGATTCTCTTGTTCGCCAGAACTGCTCTACAAAAAATAAGCTCTCCAAATGATCGGACGGACTTAGCTAATAGAACCAAGCACGAGCCTGCCCTTTGAGAGTCCGAATACGACATAAGACAGGTCATTTGACGCGAATGTGCATGATCGTCGAAAGTGATCGATATGCTCGGATCGGTTGTGCCATCGTAAGGGTCCATGCCGGGAAGCTTGAATCTCATGCATTATTGCGAGATGATCTCGCCGCGGGACGAAGTTTTGGAAGAGGCGGAGAATGGATCATTCGATTGTTTGCCGAACTCTTCCCGCACTCGCCGCCGTAGTTCATCGCAGATAAGATGACGTGGAGTTTCACCGAAAGGAAGCCATTCGTGGGTGAGTAGAATCAAGTATCTGTTCAAAGATCCGGATGTGGTGTGGGGTTCTCTTTGTGATTCCGCATTCTCGTGAAGAAAATCTGGATTATGCTGAGGGCCGTGCGGAACTTGTGGCTCTTCCAAACGTGGAACGTTTTGCCGGTCCTCTCGCAGGAGTCAAGAATTTCGCTCGGGAATCCTCCATCCTTTGAATGCGATCTTCCAAAGAGGGGCCCCTGACCCTCACCGGGGACAAAGTCTATATGTTGAGACTTGGCCCTTGATCCGAGAATGAGGAGCGTTGGAGCGCAAACCCCGTTTACCAACCATATTGGAGATATAGCAATGGGGGAACTATTTTTCCCATAGACGGCGCTAACCTGCGGCTAGAGAATTTTATTCAGAGATGCTAGATCACGTCCAAAATTATCCAACACACAAGGTGGGATATGAACACGTGGGTTACGTGGAAAACCCAAGGGAAAACCACGGGCCTTGCCCCCAGAGAACTTTACTATGTGTTCAAAAGATGTCCTTGATTCTCATTAGTTCGGAGAAGAAGGTGTGTGGGAAACAATATTCGAGTGTAGAAAAATACAATATCTCAACTCCAACCCAAGGAGAAGTTTCCCAAAAGCGGCAGAACCGATCTTTTCGAGCAACCTCTTGATCGTGGAGAAAGGAGCGAACCGGTCTTTTCTAGTCCTCCTGGGTGATCTCCTAAGGGTGAGCGATCTTGCACTACTTGGTGGCATGGTGATGGATGCCTGGGCCAAGGTCGATTGGCTCTGAGCTCTCTTCTTCAAATTAGATTTTGGTCCTCTAAGGTGAGAATGAGGCTCTATTTATAGTTTTGGGAGTTGCCTAAATTGTGAAAACTCCAACCACTCCCATCTGACGGCCCAAGCGATCCCCTGATCGACGATGTATTTTGATGATCCGGTGCCTTAATGATGAATTGGGTGATCTTGGATTCTGGATTGCCTTGACGAGCGCCGATCGACTATAAATATGTCAATTTTGGTGACCATTTGGCGGATCAGATCCATTTTATGCCGATAGCTTGATCCAGTCGATTCGAGCTGGACGACTATGCTTGATGTTGCTATGTTCGCCTCATCGAGACGGCTTGATCGTAAGTTTGCTGAAATCGGTGATTAGATCAAGCATTTCTAAAATGCCTTGAGATTCGTGCTTGATCAGATTAATTTTCTGAGGATGTATCAATTATATATATACAAACACATTGCAAACATGACTCAATGATTAAAGTTTTTATTATGCAAAAGATTTACTAAGATTCAAATCCTCTCTCTATAGATTTTTCAATTATTATATTTCAAACTAATGAGAATCATTTCGAACAATTCGAGCCAAATATGTATATTAAAATTTTAAAATATTTCGAACAACGCCAACAAAATAATTTTTTAAAAAGCCGAGCCCACACACCCCTATGTTGAAAGTTTACGTGCCCTATAGTGATTACAGGGCAAAAATATTCATCAAAAAGCTAAAATTTGCTTGAAATTTAACTTCCAAGCAAACTTTAGTCCAATAGAAACATGTCAAAAACAAGAAGTTTGAAGACCACATAATGGCCATCAAAAGATCTAAACTCGTTCCGTAATTTGTCTATGTTAGAAAAATATAAAGAAGGTGGTTTGGAAAGATAAGATTGAATAATTTTATCACCACTACGCTTGAGGTGATGTGGAAGTGTAAGTGATAGTGTCGGAATAAAGGAGGAGAGAGATGTTGACAAGGTGTAAGTAATTCAATATGATTCATATATTGAGTAAAATGCATAGATTTAAAGAAATTATTGCCGAAAGTATAAATCCGGACCGCCATCAAGGCACCAAAGTTTTGGGATTTTAAGAAGAGTATTATTAATGAGAATATATTGATTAGACCAGAGTAGTAATAGTACAAAGGCCATTAAAAGTATCTAGAGTAAATTGTCATGTGTGATATGTGGAGGTATAAGCCATTGTTTACAAACACAAATGTCCGATATCGCATAAAGTATGTATAGGGATTGGTTCATATGTGGGGACATAAATTTCTATTTGAATATAGCTATGAAAGTGAACAATGATGTCGTTCAATAATGAGTTAATTTTATAGTGGTATATGTAAAGGAAATAATGTGTTGTTGTAGGAAATCCATTCCTACTAAGACTCGATCATTTTCGTGTCATCAATTAAAGAGGTATGTTGAAAATCAATTCATTGATTATTAAGATCCCAAAAAATATATTAGTTTTATTCGGACAAAAATGCTTTACTCCATGATAATCTTTATATATATATTTGGTCATTGTACTTGTAGATTTGTAGGATTAAAGTATTATTGATATGAGAGTGTGGACCGTGGTCAAATAAGATAGGTATTATTTTTCCGGTGATATATAATAACCTTTAAGAATTAATTGGTTATTCGTGTATTGTATTTTACGCGAATCTATAGAACGTCAAGGTTGAATTATCAATTCATTATTTATTTCATTGAAACGGACTTGTTTTTGTGGTAAATTAAAATTTTTAGTTATACTACTACTTTCACCAAAGTCTAGAGCTAAATAATCGTGTGGTTAAGGTTGAGTAATCAACCGTTAGGTTGTATAGTTTGTCCAATTTGGGAAAATATTGAGTCTAGATGTATAGGCTCATTTTGAAGTTTAAATACTAATCATTGTGATTATTACTATAAGCATGCTTGGTTATTATACTATAAACCACTTGTCATAATTGAATAATCTAGTTTATGTTTTAAAGTGAGTGTCCGATCAAGATGTCTATCATTAATATTGATAGCATAATGTAGATTAAATAGTAGTGTCTCATAACATAAATTTCCTTATATAACTCCTAATAAAGCATCCTTTTGGAATGAATAATTCTATCATAGATCCATAATGTTATGAGACTATCAATCCCTTTTCTAAAATAAGCTTTTATTAATATTTGAATACCTCCAAAGAATACATGTCTGTATTTTTCTGGATGTGAAATTTTTTGTAAATCTTGATTTCTCATAGAAGATTATACAAAGGGATTTTGTACTCGAGCTTTATTTCGACGGATATTCTCCTTGGCGAATAGTATAATATACTGTTCTTTTCCAATTTAATATAGGCATATCAAAACAATCTTTTGTTCCTAAAGATAATTTTCTTTTTCTAATCTTTTTATATTCTTCTTCTGAAAGGGTTAGATGTCTATTGTATTCAAATTGATCATCAATAATTGTATCTTCTTCAGAGAGTTTTTCAATTTCGGACATATTAATCAGAATATAAGTATTCGTTTAAATCCGTGTCTTCGTAACACGAAGAATTTATAAAATCTTCTTCTGCTCTTTAACTCATAAAGTTCTTCTTGATTCTATTTCAAGATGTCAAAGATTGGTTCTAAGTCATTTTCTTCGATAATTTGGATGATTTTATATTAGCTACCTTTTGTCGTTTCGGACATTCGTTAGCATAATGTCCTTCTTCTTTACATAACTAACATTTACATATTTTTGGTTTCTTAGTAAATTATTTTCTTTGGAAGGTTCATTTTTTATTATTAAAATTCTATTTATTTGTTTTCTTAAGGAATTTTTTCTTTTTAGTGTTATTACAATTTGGTCCTTTGCATAATGTTGTTTCTTTTGTACATCTCCATTGATGTACAAAATCAATTTTATTACAGCATAACGATTGCTTATATTTTTTGTTTTTTTTATATAGGTCAATTTGTTGGCAAGCATCAGGAAGTCTTTCTTCAAGAAATTAAATTCTACCTAAAGGTATATCATTGGGGTAATTTTGAGAAGCTATTCCATAAAATATTATATGGTTCGGTAATTTATAAAAGTAAGTATCTAGATATAGGTTTCGATCATTAGCTAAAATGTAAAAGTACTTGATATTCACAAATCAGATTCGTGTAAATAATGATATTGCATATACCTAATGCAAAGGAGTTTTGTTTTGCTATTTATGCTTTTTGATTTTTCTTCTTCAAGAGTATATTTTTATAATATATCCCAGAAATTCGCTTTTAATAAATTCTGCATAAATAACGGGCCATCTTCCAGGGGTATGGAGGGTATGTTCGGCTAAACAAGTAGATCTAATAGTTTGTTTTTGATCTGAACTTAAGCCTAAAAACTATTTTTTGCAAATTCCAGAAAGTGTATTTTCTATAAAACTATATACATCTTCTCCCTGAAGAGTGCAAGTAAAAATTGCTAAACTATTTTCTATTGTCCATTTGTCAATCGTTTCATTAATGTTTTTACAGCAATCTATGTTTAAATAGATTTCGTGTCCGCTAATTGGTTCGGGTTGACAATTTGGTACATGAGGAGTTTGTTGGCTTCGTGGTGTTAGAATACGTCTAGTTGTTGTTGGTGGCATAGATATTTTGTCTAGGCATATTACTGTTACTAGAACTAGCTTGAATACTAGTTGTGCTAGTATTTGTATCCAGGCATAAGTTGTCTATCCAAGGATGGAGTTTGAGGAGTATTCATAAATTAATGTTTATTTAAAACAGAGATTAACTCATCAAGTTCTTGTGAGAGTTCTTTTATGTCAATGATTTCTTAATTTTGATTTAGATAAAATTATTCAATCTCATCTTTCCAAACCACCTTCTTTATATTTTTTCTAACATAGACAAATTACAGGAAGTCCGACATTTTGCTGAAAAATTATTTTCCAAAACCTTTTTTGAAAATCCTTTACAATTCTGGTCCAAAGATGAGCCCGTGACCCATATTGAACCACTTAACCCCTCTTTAGTCATTCGGGTTCGTCCCATGAAATATACTATAGACGATAAACTTGAATTTAAAAAACAAATTTCTAAACTTCTACATTTAAATCTCATCTTTCATAGTACTAGCTCTCATAGCAGTCTAACTTTCCTTGTGCAACCACAATAAGTTCATGGTAAGACATTATAAAAAACTTAATGACAATACCAAATTTGATGGATATTTCTTACCAAACAAAGAAGTCCTTATTAATCAAATCAAAAATATTAAATGGTTTTCAAAACTTGATCAGAATCGGTTACGGCAAATAAAGATGCATCTTGATAGCCAACTAATATCATTTAGTACTTGTCAAGGGCATTATCATTGGAATGTTATGTCTTTTGGTTTAAAAATGCCCCACAAATCTTTCAACGACGTATAGATTATTTATTTTCTGAATTTAATACATTTTCACTTGTTTATGTCGACGATATTCTTATTTTCAGCCCTACTCTTCCAACACATCTTACAATATTTTTCAAAAGACATATAAACATTGTAGTTAAGCAAAAGAAAGTCGCTTTTGTTACCAATACTATTGAATTTCTAGGATTAAAAATTGATAGATGATCCATATTGAGTAAATGCATGCATAGATTTAAAGAAATTGGGATAATTTTGTAGTATAATTCAATTTGAAGAAAGACTTCTGATTCTTGCTAACAAATTGACCTACATAAACAAAACAAAAAATATAAGCAATCGTTATCTTAATAAAATTGATTTTGTACATCAATGGGGATGTAAAAAGAAACAACATTATGCAAATGACCAAATTGTAATAACACTAAAAAGAAAAAATTCTTTAAGAAAACAAATAAACATAATTTTAATAATAAAAAATGAACCTTCTGAAGAAAACAATTTACTAAGAAACCAAAAATATGTAAATGTTGGTTATATAAAGAAGAAGGACATTATGCTAACGAATGTTCAAACGACAAAAGGTAAAGATAAAATCTGTCCAAATTATCAAGAAAATGACTTAGAACCAATCTTTGACATCTTCAAAATAGAATCTGAAGAAGAACTTTATGAGTTAATTGAAACCGAAGAAGATTTAATAAATTATCCATGTTACGAAGAGACGGATTTAAATGAATACTTGTATTCTGATGAATATGTCCAAAATTGAAAAACTCAAGAAGATACAATTATTGATGATCAATTTGAATTCAATAGACATCTAACTCTTTCAGAAGAAGAATATAAAAAGATTAGAAAAAAAAAAATTATCTTTAGCAACAAAAGATTGTTTTGATATGCCTATATTAAATTGAAAAATAACAGTATATTATACTATTCGCCAAGGAGAATATCCGATCAAAATAACTGAAGCTCAGGGGAGTACAAAAATCCCTTTGTATAATCTTCCTATGAGAAATCAAGATTTACAAAAATTCTACATCCAGAAAAATACAGGCATGTATTCTTTGGAGGTATTCAAATATTATTAAAGGCTTATTTTAGAAAAGGGATTCATAGTCCTATAACATTATGGATCTATGATGATAGAATTATTCATTCCAAAAAGTATGCTTTATTAGGAGTTATACAAAAAAATTTATGTTATCGACACTACTATTTAATCTACATTATGCTATTAATATTAATGATAGACATCTTGATCGACACTCATTTTAAAACATAAACTAGATCGTATTCAATTACAAGGAAGCTTTATATAGCATAACTACCTGATATGCTTCATAGTAATAACCACAAATAGATTTAACTATAAACTAATATTTTCCCAACAAACATAACAATGATGAATTCAACCTAACACCAGATTCTATGAAAGTAAAAAACAATTTACCACAAAAACAATGATAAAAAATCCATCTAATATATTCACACATCCCACATCGACAATACTTAAAATATATATCGAAAATATATATATATATATACATGAGATAAATCTTTCACCTAATTGATTTTCAACATACATTTTAATTGATGACACTAAAAGGTCGAAGTCTTAGTAGGAATGGATTTCTACAACACATTATTTCTTTACATTACCATAAAATTAACTCAACATATGGTTCAACATCAGTAATAGCTATATCAAATAGAAATTTATGTCCCCACATATGAACCAATCCATATGCTGCGATACCGGGAGCATTTGTGTTTGTAAACAATGGCTTATACCTCACACATATCACAAGATATTTATGATATTTTAATGCATTCATACTACTGGTCTAATCATATATATTATCATTAATAATACTCTTATTAAAATCCCAAAACTTTGGTACCTTACGATAACGGTCCGGATTTTATACTAGGCAATTTTCTTTAAATCTATGCATGTATTTACTCAATATATCATATTGAATTACTTACACCTTGTCAACATCTCTTCTCATTTCCCTTTATTCCATCATCACACTTCCACGCCACCTCCGCCTTTCCGTAAGATTTAGATAAAATTATTCAATCTCATCTTTCCAAACTACCTTTATATTTTTCTAACATAGGCAAAGAAGTCGACATTTTGCTGAAAAATTATTTTCCAAAACCTTTTCAAAATCCTTACAATTCGTCCAAAGATGAGCTCCCATATTGAACCACTTAACCCCTCTTTAGTCATTCGGTTCCCATGAAATATACTATAGACGATAAACTTGAATTTAAAAAATAAATTTCGAACTTCTACATTTAAATCTCATCTCTCATAATACTAGCTCATAGACCCAACTTTCCTTGTCCGCAACCACAAGTTCGGTACGCATGGTTATTAATTATAAAAAACTTAATGACAATACCAAATTTGATGAATATTTCTTACCAAACAAAGAAGTCCTTATTAATCGAATCAAAATGCTAAATGGTTTTCAAAACTTGATCAGAATTTGGCTTCAAGATAAAGATGCATCCTGATAGCACCGAACTAACAGTATTTAGTACTCCCCAAGGGCATTATCATTGGAATGTTATGCCTTTTGCCTTAAAAAATGCCCCACAAATCTTTCAATGACGTATGGATTATTTATTTTCTAAATTTAACATATTTTCATTTGTTTATGTCGATGATATTCTTATTTTCAGCCCTACTCTTCCAACACATATTAAACATCTTACAATATTTGCCAAAAAGACATATAAATATGGTATTGCGTTAAGCAAAAAGAAAACTGTTTTTTTTTTACCAATACTATTGAATTTCTAGGTTTAAAAATTGATACTGGAACCATCGAATTACAAGACCACATTCTACAAAAGATAGACAAATTCTCAACCATAACCAATCAAAAAGATTTACAACGCTTTCTTGGTTGTATTAATTATGCCGAAGCATTTATTCAAGATTTAGACTCTTAGAGCTCCACTACAGAAAAAACTTTGGAAAAATATTAGTTGGTCTTGGGATATTAATGATCAGAACTTATTACTACAAATTAAAAATCATTGTAAACAACTCCCTAAATTAACTCTACCAACAAATAAAAAATTAATAATCGAAACTGATAGCTCTGAAACTTGCTGGGGAGCTATTTTAAAAGCAATCCGACAAAATACTGAAGTTTTATGCAGGTACGCATCCGGTACTTATACACCAACTGAAAAAAATTATCACATTAATGAAAAAGAACTTTTAGCTATTAAAAAAACTATTAAAAATTCGAGTTATTTCTGAATGAACACTTTATTGTTTGAACAGATAATAAAATTATCATTTCTTTTATAAAAGAAAAATTATTGATTCATTACCAAATAAACGATTGATTAGATGGCAAAGTTGATTTTTTGTTTATCATTTTGATTTAGAATATATTGAAGAAAAGCGAAATTCTTTAGTCGACACTTTAACTCGAGAATTATGCGGTCATAAGTTCGATCGGATAATGATTTATCTTTGGACAAGTTACGAGACACTTGACATGGATACATACTCAACTACAAAAGATTGAGATAAATCACCATAGAATGGAAAGTTATCTCAAATACTAGATCAACAATTATGGAAATTAAAATGTGAAATTGCTTATATAATTTATTGACGGAGCTACAAACGCCAAAAAATATCTCCTTGGAGAAATTGACGAGGACCAATTACCATCTGCTTTCCAAGTTACAAATTAAATCAGAAAACTTTCCTCCAATTACTACTCCAGAAAATATTGAATGTGAAAATACGTTCTCAGCTATACTACGAAAAGCCATACCAAAACAAAAAATAATATTAGAAATAGCTGACAATTGACAAATATATTCATTATATCAAGAACGTAATGTGGATATATTTCCACACGTCGGAAAAATATCATATAGCATATATTTATGGCATCACTGATGCAAAAATTATTTACGAATTATATGAATCAGGATTACTCCGAATGATGTATCTTGAGGACTTATCAACTCTTCAAAAGCTACCAAAAGTATTTAGTGAAGCAGTCGAAATATTTCAGGCTGTTATCAAACACTGGAATATATATATATATATATATCAAATTATTTCAAACATACTCTGAGATACCCGAAGGACAAATTTCACTTATACAAATTGGTATCAGTAGTGAACATTTTTATCCAAAGTATACAACAGACAAACCATGTTATTAAAGAGTAAGAATGAAGACTTACATCGATATGGATAGAAACAAAAAGATAGATCCAACAAACATATGGGTATATTACTGCTCAGATAATTTATTCATATAGAGCCATAGAAAAACACCTACCAGAAGAATTCAAAGCATTATATCAAAATGGATAAACCTACTTCAAAAAAAAATATGATAAAAGCCAAGAACAAAATAAAAGAAAAATTTTGTGAAAAATACAAAAGGACAAAATACATCAATGTATCTACTACAAGAAAAGCAAACACTAAAGGCTGACAAGGACTGAAAAAAAAGAGACATAATCATGAAAGTAAGGACAATAATTAAAAGTAGCAGATTATTAGAAAAAGCATCGATAATGGATCACACTCGATAAAACTATGAATAATGGAAAGCACTCAAATAAAACTGCACTCAGAAAAGCAAAAGCGGAAGAATCAAATAATTGTGCGACAAAACAATTATTTCAAGCACTCAGAAAGCAATCAATTATTGGAACTAATACTCGGCATCTATAAATTAGAGAACAAACAATGTTGAGGCGAGTTAAAGTGAGTGTGAGCTTGGCTTATGAATCTTCTTACTTTCCTGTTCTGTCTTTCTATTTTCAAGAGGAGTCCATGTACTATAGCACGCTAAATAATAACTTCTCTCTCGTGATGTCTATAAGTATATTTCTATGTTTTCAATTTATTCTGTAATATTTGCTGGTTTGTAATAATATACTATTATAATTGTGTTTGCTTTATTGGTTATGCCTAGTGTAGGAAACTAACGAAAGTCAGTGCTTTGTTTCTCAAGTGATCGATAGGGTTGTGGTCTTAAGTGTTGAGCCCTTATCTTTCTAAGAACCGCTAGTTGTTAAGAGTACATGAACCGAGAATGCAAGGTCATACCCTAGTATAAACACGATTATAGGAGTAGATTATTTACTAAACAGAGAATTTTATACTAAGCGTTGGACCCATAGGCTTTTTTGCTTAGAGATAAGCAGAGAGAAGGCGCTCATTTTAATGGAATCAAGAGAAAACCTAGAGCAACAAATTAAAGAATTAGGAAAACGACTAGAAACAACAACAAAATTATTACAAAAGCTAATTACTCCAAAATTAACCAAACAAAACTCTACAGACTTTCAGGTAGAGCCCCCACCCAAAATAATATCAGAGCCTGAAAAAGATCAACAGTGTAACAAACATTATTCATGTTTTTGTACACCATCTTATACATATAAATCTAATTTTCCTTCTTACCACTCTGAACTAAAAGAAGAACAAGAACGTAACAAACGTCTTAAATTAGAAGAATTAGAAGATGACATTTCTCATGCCTAAATTAAATCAAGAATATCTCAAAAGGTAGAATTCGAGATATATTAAACATTAACATTTCCAACAAGTTAGAAATCTTCACTGAAGAACAATCATTTCACATAAAACCCCTAGAAAACTTTAATGAATGGATGGTAATTAATTATATGATTATTAAACAATAATATAAACTCGATTAAGTTTGATACTTCAAATAATATAAGCACAAAGGATCTATGGAACTAAATCAAACTCATAATAAATTTAAAATTCTAAAAAGATGATTAGGATACAGAAGACTTAAAAATAAGAGAAAAATATTTTAGAGTTCATAAATTTTAATTATTATTATTATTATTCATTTACATATCAATCCAAAAGTTAATAACCCAAATTTTTAATAAATAAATTTTTGCAAAAGATCAAAAGAAATTTTCAGTGAATCAGTGATGATATTAAAAGTGCACTAACTGTAATAAAAAATGAAAACTCATAAAAATAAACTAAAAATTCTTTTTTTTTTTTTTATAAAATTCATCTATAAGCTTGAACACCTCACGCACACAGGTACACAAAATTGAATATGAATTTTAAATTGCCCAATACATGAAGCTTAATTTCTTTGCAATTAACTTAATATAAGAAATTCAATTTCCTAATAAATTGAAACGAGATTTAAATTTACTTAAATATAGAAGGCCAGATTTTCTCACAAATTGAACACGATTTCAATTCAGGAAATCTAATTTCCTAACACCATTTTGACACCACCATCAAAGATATTACAACTTATATATTAGATTATACTATCACTTGTCATCCAAGCAAATTCATTTTTAAAGAGATAATATTTATATTTCTAAATATATTATATTTATTTTAAAAAATTATAAATTTCAACTCAGCACACTCAATTTTAGAAATAATTTTGTTGCTACAAACTTACTAATATTATACATAAATTTAATTTTTAATAATAAATAAATTGATCCGAATTATAACGACTCTAGATCGCTTGAAAAAGGTTCTATCCAATCCCTTCTCAACTCAATACATTTGATTTGATTTTGATCCGATCTAAATTTCGATTTGACTGACCATCTCCAATTTTGAGCTAAACTAATAACATTAATCATGCTTATTCTCATAAATTCATATAAAGCATGATGATCTAATGATAGAGAATAATATATTGTTATTGTTATTACTTGTCTTGTGATACCTTGTTCTATCAGGCCACTAAGGGAATGTGCCATACCATAGTGTTTGCCGTTGGTAGAGGCCGAGAGAAAGGAGCTTGTAGAGCTTCGCTCACCGATCGAGCTGAATCAACCATGCAATGGCTAGAGTGGTACATGAGACCTTAACATCATCCATGGCCCCTACTGCTACCAATAGAATTGCCATCCTCCTCCCACCGAGAGTGTGGTATGGTCATGTAGATGAAAAGTCCCATTACACGATTCGACATCGAAACAACATCATCAACCGCTTGCTTCAAAGTAGCATAATCCGCTCCACATTCGCCGGATAATGGTACAAGCAGATCGATAAGGTTGTGCCCAGGAAAGGAACCATTGCATGTATATCGATAATCCTCAATCATCATGCACATGAAGAGGTTGTTGAACATATAATCGCCTATCATCCCAAAGCTCGATGGGCTTTATGGTAGATGTACCATACCTGGTACCTACCCTCCCTCCTCCCTTCGCTGCAAGGATGTGTGTTGCATTTTGAATTGCATGACCCTTTGGGGTAGATGCCATTCAACTCGAACCCAACTTATCAAAGGTACCTTAGCTAGCCACATATCACTTCCATCAAGACAAATCGATGGCAACCTATTCATAATTTCCGTGTAAGGTGACCATATTACCTACAATAAACAAAATAATATTTAATTGAATAGTGTTAATGCATCCAATGCACGTAAATAAACAAATATAAGTTTACGACTTTGTTGGAGACCATCTAATTCATGTAGAAAAATATAGAATTATTAGGTACCTCCTAACAAAATTCTCATTCCATCTAAGCATTGAATAAAATATGTGGGCTTAAATACTTTTCTTCTTTTTTTTGTGTAAAATTTAACATAGGCCAATGATAGTAATGTTACCTATAGCCCAATGGCTTCCCCCATTCATCTCCTAAAGATGGAACATGCATGGTCAGTCCCATGTAAGTATTCCCATGCTCAAATCTGTAATAAGTGAAGACAACCAACAATATTTTTCCGACTTGGGGGGGCCTCATAAAGCTCCCTATAGAGATGCGAGGATGGCACCTCCAAGTGAAAATTGAGAAGTGCTTGATATCCTCTAACTCTACCATTGAAGGTGCACTTCAAACCCGCATGTCGGCATGAGGAAGCATCCAATAAAATAAAGGATAAACATGCTTAGATAACTCATGATCCTCAAGGTCCTCATAAGAATGCATAGAGAAGCCATTTTAGCCAACGTAAGAAGACATGTTTTAGCATTAGCTTGCCCCATCTTGAACTTAGAATCATAGTTGGTTTATTTTTATGATATATAAAATCTTGGATTGGATGCTCCCCAACAACTCATCGCAACATTCGCCATGTTAGCCACCACCACATCCAACCAGGTGTCCCATAAGAGGGAAGCCATCATACCCCAAGAATCATCGCCACATCTTGGAGAGTCATAGTCATTTCACAAGCAAATGAAATGTGTTTGTCTCCGGGACCAACGCCAACTAAAGTAAATGGTGATTGAGTCTTATGTATCGTAGGTGTCGAGATGCCCTACACCGCAATATCGAGGGGCAATAAATCGGGGACATTCAACCCACCACACATGAACCATCAATAAGTGGCTTGTCGCCTCCAAAAATAACCCCAATTTTAGAAAACCAAATAAATATATAAAATATTTGAATGAACTAATTAATTAATAACTATATATAACATAATCAAATATTATCCTTACCTCACCGAGGTGTTTTGCTGATGAGTCCCAAGGCGGTGGCAACATACTAATTTTAGAAGCTAGAGGTGGGATATCCTTAATGACCACTTGATTACGTGGCTCTTCTTGTGCTCCCCTTGGGTCCATTTCATCTAAAAACACAAATGATCGATAATTTCTAACTAACAAAAATAATTATATAGTTGATCAAATATATGCATTATATAAGCATTTGTTAAAGGTTATGAATTCATAGTCAATGTCGAACACCATTAAAAAGTGTACATTTTGAATAACTTTAGATCAAAATCTACCTAAAAATATCAAGTATTTGGGGCATGTCTACAAAGGCGATCAGTTTGCCTTGCAAAAGTAAAAGTTTCAGTTTTCTAGCCTCCCACTTGCCCAAGTGAACAATCTAGCATGTTTTTCCAAACTGAAAAGATGTCAAGGGACAAAAGTGACAGCTAGGTGGTATCTCGTGATCAAAGAAACACCTACCCCAACCATGACACTCTGTTTTTAGAGAGGAGCTTTGATGCACAACAAGATGGCCGAATAAGCAGATGCTAGCTTAGTTTAACACAATGTTATGTTTATGTGTGCCTATGTTATGTTATCTTTATATTAAAGTGTTAGCATGTTTTTACAATTATGTGAAGTCATAACTACAGTAAAATTTGTTTCATTTCAAGCTATGTGAAGGCTCTAAATGCAAAAGCCCTTCCCTTTAATTATACATGTAAGGCTCAAGGTTCAATTGAAGGATAATGAATAATAAAATAAAATACTTCCTAGCCATTTTCATGCACCCTCCTCCTTGCCAAGATAGCTCGTGTATATGTCAGAATCGTCACCCTTACAATGTGCTGAGAAATCATTCCTTTCTAAATACTTTTTTAGTTTCATTATGTTAGAGGAAAGATTGCTATGCTGCACAATGAACTATCAACTTACAAAAGAACCTAGTTTTCAAATCCCACTTCTCGAAATCTTATTAAATCCAGTAATCTCAGCTCGGGCTAGATTTACTAAATCCATGTTCCTGTCAAATTCGAATGTATTAACCTCAGAATTTAGTAAATCCCTTTATTTTTTGGCCCGCTTAGCTTAAATTCTTCTAAAATCTCACAATAATAATGTAAAAATATAGAAGAGAAAATGCTGGAAAGCCAGCAGCTCCAGGCGCCTTGCAAATTGATTACATTCATCACAAAGATTAAAAATAATAAAAATCTTGATCAAATAAAGAAAGATAGCAACGAAAAGATAACGAAACAAACTCACCAGAGAACCTTGGAATCTTGGAGGATTTCTGAGGCGGAAGAGGGTCGAGAAAACCATCTGGCAGGAACTTATTCTTGGATTTGGTTCCGCCTCCGTCCACTGAGGTCCCCTGCATCTCAGAATCGCAGCCACTGCTGCTGCGACGCGAAGGCTCTTCCTCCGACTCCGCCCTTGAACCACCCGCCATCATTATGCTCCGAGCTCCCAGCTTTGCCTCCGAAAGATGATAAAGGCAATAGGCTTTCCAGACCGAGGTGCTATATAGAACACAGTTAAACTGCAAACACAATTTCCCGCGTCTTCCTTGAAGTTTGCGCCGTCCGATACCAACAATTTCGATCGGACGGATGACAAGGAGTTGCACTACCTCGCTGTTACAATCTTTGCAATAGGCTTCGATTACGCAACCTGTCTCTTTTTCCAAACTTAATTTCACAATTTAAATAATAATTTTAAAATTTTCAACAATAAGTAATTATACATCTTTATTTGTATTATATAACAATATTATCTTTTGATTGAAGATCTAGACTTTTAATTAAAAATTCTTAAATCTTATTTATATATATTATTTGTATAAATTTATGATTAAATTTACTTAAAAATTAAAATAATATTTATTTGCATTACTTTGAATACTAATATTATGTTAAAATACTATATAATTATGAGTTATAATATTATTTGGTTTCATCTTATATAAGACAATAAAAATTTTACTTGATGCATTAATTTTAATCGATGTCATTGTATATATAGTGATGATAGTAATAAATAATAACAAAAAAATAGAATTTAACAATAATTTTACAAACATTAACAATAAATTTGACATATTTTTACAAACATCATTCATCTTTTAAATGTCTTAATGGCTTCAATATTGAATGATCTTGAATCTTTTAGATTAATCTCATCGAGATATTTGATTTAACTACAAATATGTGTGATTAAGAGATAATCTTTCTTTTCAATTAAAGTCTCAAATTTTATAATTATATTTTAAATATTTGATTTAAAATGATTTGAACTTGAATCATATTGCTTCTAATGTGTATTGAGATGTTCAGCTTTATGATGAATTTGATAAAATTAGAGTTGGGTGATCCAAAATTAACTTCTGAAAATTTCTAACTTATTAATTACATCTAAATTTGTGATGAATTTTCAAAATGTCATCAATTTGAAAACTCTTTGGGAACAATTCTGCAATTACAGGGTAATAAAATTAAATTTATACAGTTTACAACAATTAACGGCCACAAAGGTAAATTTTTTATTTTATTTGCAATAATTTAAATCGCTGCAAACCTTTTTTTTAAACAAGAAAAAAAAAAAACCGAAATACAATTAAACAAACCTTCTTTATAAAACGTGTTTGGAATCTCTAATCAGAGGTTCAGTTGAAATTCTTTGTGGAGCCATTTGATGGGACAAATTTTGAAACTTTTATATACTCAATAAAATAGAACACTAAAATTAATATTTAATATGAAATCAATTCAAATTTATTTTATGTAGTTCAAATATTATACTTATTCAGAGCACAAAAAAAATAAAATTAAGTTTATTAGAAAAAAAAAAATCTACGTTGTCCCATAAGAACTAATAGATACCTCTAATTGTTTGTTGCAATTACAGTAATTTTTTCTTCGAGGATGATTAGTCGCAATGATTGAGTTTTGACGGATCTCAATTATAAATAAATAAAGAGAAGAATTAAAAATAATAATAATAAAAGGAGACTCACTATTAGAACATTCCCAATTAGGTTACTGCTCGATGATGGGACTGAGATTTATAATTTTTTTTAAGGGGATTTATATATGTACCACGTAAACTATTCAATTTTCATATTTAACACCTTAAACTTAAATATTACTAAAATACCACCCTAAAACTTCAAATCTCTCAAAATTGTCTTCGAGGTGACCATAATGAATCAACTTATTCTCCGCTTAGGGATCCCTAAAAGCCGCTCCTCCCGCTCCTTCTTCGACAACTCCCGAATGGACTCCCAAGAGGGTTTGAGCGACAGTGATCAACATCACTCTACTCATATTCCTCGCTATTTAGCTCGACATTCCTCTTGCCTCGCCATCCTCGTGTTTGCATCTTCATTCCCTGTAATAGCTCGCATTCGCTCCATCCCCTTTATTGCTATTTTGCTTGGCATTCCTCTGGCCTCGCCTTGACTCGTGTGTTTGAGTTGTCATTCCCCTTGCCGTTGAACAACTCGCATTCTGCTCACCCCTTATTACTATTCTCTGCATTCTCGCTCGAGAACTTTAAAACTCTCCTCTATATCAAACATAAGAACTTTTATTATATTCTTGTTTATGTTCAAAGTTACTATTTTGATATAAAGAGCATTGTAGGTTGTAGGAGTGCAAAAATATTTGAAAATCTATTTGAAGTTCTGTTTGATTTATGAGCATTATATCAACATTTTCTTCTATAATCTATTAATGAGGATGATTTTGAACGATTATTACTTTATTATTGTGAATGGAGGTTTTGGGTGAATTTATATACATAACATTTAAGTTTGGTGGTGCTTGGGTTGGAGTCAAGAATCAAGTTCGAAAGAGATATGATGGTGGAAGACAAAGAACTATTAAACTGCAGAAAGATATTATTAGTATTAATCTGATTCGAGATGAGATTGAAAGGATATGTCCATGGCTCAAAGGATATAATTATGATATATATTATCTTATCTATGAAAGTTCACCTAAGAACTACAAACTTATTACTAATAATGTTGAGGTTCTTGAAATAATAAAGCAGTTAAATGGATGTGATCGTATAAAGATTGTTATTGCAGGAGAAGAAATGAATAGATATGATACATGTTCACACATTGGAGTTCCTGTAATTGATGGACAAATAGTTGACTACGCTATTAGTTGTAATGAAGGTCCTTTGAGTGTCAATGAAGGTCATTTAGTTGTTGGATCATATTTCACTGATGCATTAAATTTCAAGCATGCCCTTCGATCCGAAACAATCAAATATAATTTTAATTAAAGCAAGTGACAAGAAACGAGTTATTGAGACATGCTCTTATCGAGGATGCCAATGGAGAGTACGCATCATTATGTGATGATCGCGACTTTCGTGTATGAAGAATAGGTGGTCCTACACATGCTCATGTGTTAATTCAAGTAAGCAACCCACATTCCTCCAAAATAGATTAACAATAATCTAGAGGTTAACTATGGATTATCCTTGTCATATATGAAGTTATGGAGATCAAGAGAGCAAGCTCGTGATATTGTATTTGGTTCAATTGATGGAAACTACAAATGGGTTTCAACAACTGAATAGAAACCTAGGCTCGCATATCACACATATGACAAGTAACAATTCAGAGATTCTATGTTAGTTTCATGTGCAGGTTTCTTAGTATGTCGATGTAGACCTCTTATCGCACCTCATAAAGTCTAAGCACTTAGGAGTTCTCATATCGAAAATTCATTAGATGGTAATAATGGGTTGTTTACTTTAGCTATTGTGGAGACCTAATCAAAGCAAATATAGGCATGGTTTCTTGATAATTTATGTTACACAATAGGTTGGGACCTACATCTGGTAGCCTTCATATCTGACATGGAGAAAGGACTTGGCGAGGCTATTAGACATATCTTTCCGGTAACATCAAGTTTGCATCCGTCATTTATGGAAAAACATAAAGAAATTTTTCCACTGCAAAGATGGGCATAAACTCCAAAATTTGGTATGGTTAGCTGCTAATGCCTATACAAACTATGAGTTTGAAAACAAGCTTATGAAATTATTTAAAATAAGTTCTGAGGTTCATTCTTATTTAATGTCAATGCCTTACAAGTGGTCTCGAAGCCAATTCATGGTGGAGATCAAGCATGATTGTAACACAAATAACTTTGCTGAATCTTTCAACTCGTGGATTGTTAAAGCTAGAGGTAAGCCTATTGTGGATCTAGTTGATCGATTAGAGGGAAACCGGGAGCAAAGGGCCACAAGAAAAATAAACTCTTCATTTTGGAGAGGAGAATTAGTGCCTCGCATTGAAGAATACATACGAGAAATCACCACAAGAAAAGAACAACTAATAGTTAGGCAATCCTCAATCTTTAAGGCAGAGGTGGAGGGATGCCATACACAAGAAGTTGACAAAGTTGGGGAGTGTACATGTAGAATATGGCAACTAGGCTACATATATTCATGCAATTGCTTTTATTGAAATGTATGTCATATATATATTGATAAGCACTACTATGTAGATAGGTCACTAGTTTGTTAAAGTTTTAAATATATTTTCTCAATTTAGTTTGTGCTTAATTCGTTTATTCTTATTTAATTCTCATTAATGCAACAGATATAAATTGGCATATGAAGGTGGAATATCAACACTTCCTAGCAAAGAGCTATGACAACAAGTAGATTTAGGTCTTCAAATTGGAGCTCCAAATGTATCTAGACCAAGAGGTAGACCCAAAAAAAGAGACTTAGGAGTTTCATGGAATAAGACAAGAAGTGCCACAAATGTGATCATTGTGGGCTATGGGACCACCACCGCAGTACATGCGAGAATGCTTTGAGAATCAATCCAGATTTAAATTTTGAAGCTTCACAAAGGGGCCAATCCGACCCAAAATGTCAATTAAATGAAAACAAGTGATGCCAATCTATATGAAGTCCAATACACAAGTTTAGATCGGACTAGTTGGTGGTGGAACCAACTTTAATATTTAATTAATTTTGCATTGGTACCAATGATTATGAATGTTTTGTAAATAATGAAAATGTCAATCTATAACCTAAAATTTTTTATTAAGTCGCTTTTTTTTTCTGATATTTCCATTTAGTAATAATTTTGTGCTGCACTTAATCAAATTTCTACACTTCGCATAGATTGTGATTTTTCCAAAATTGTGTTCTTTATGTTGGACACAATTTTGACCATTACACTTTGCTAGTTCCAGCTCAAGATGAGATTGCCTTGTTCACGGGAGATAACGTTTTGCCTCATCACTGATCATTTGACGGAAGATTTTTAGCTGATCCTCTAGTTCAGAATGTTCTTTCCTGGCAGCTATAATAACATCAATAGAAATACTCATTTTGATTGATGTTCCCATCATTGTACCAAACTTCAAAAACAATTGCAAATGTATTCTTAAATAATTTTTTTTAGCTATAAATAAATATTTGCTATTTTGAAGTCAAATAGGCATTCATGATGATTCCTTTAAAGTACGCTTGCAAAATGTATTACTTCAGGATTTAAAAGTGAATCACATAACCCAAGAACTTCATATTTATATATCTTTCTTTCGCTAAAAGGTATGCTATCATGAAAGTAGCATAAATAGTAAATAAGCATAAGGTAATGCATATATCACTCTAAATCAACTAGTAAGTTCATGTAGTGCAAGATGAAATGTCCAGTTGCTCATGGTAAAATCCTTTTAGTAAAACATAACTTAATTATATCCAATGTAAAGATTGCTAGATGAAATATCCAGTTGCTCATGGTAAAATACCTTTGTTTTTTTTTTTCCGGCTTTATTTTCTCCCTATTTCTTTGATGGGTTGGTGGCAATTTCGAGTGTAAGGAAATGATTAAGGGCTTCAAAATCTCATGTAAATATGTACAGATTTACAATTAAGTCGTGGATTTCTTAAAATTTGTTCCTCCCACAGAAGTCTTTAGTTTAGTGAAATATTGACTTACAGAAAACTCTTCTTATGTAGAATATTAATTGAAAGATCTTTAGCCAATTGCTTTGACGGAAGCGATCTTGAAAGTCCGTCCCACTTTCACTTGCTACCTCTTAAGTATAAAATGCTTGCAGCAATTTATTTCAAAATAGAGTTCAAGATCCAGGATATAAGGATGTCATTATTAGTTTTCCTAGCATTGAGAAGATATGGGTGACGGGTCGATATCTTCCGGTTTGGAAATGGAACTCCTTGAATCTTAGCTTGTTCTTCATAGATTAGGCGATCAGCATTTCGCTGCTCCATGTTTTGTAGTTTTCACAAGTGAGTGTTTCTGAAACGCTTGATTTGAAATCCATATTCTGAACGGCAAGCTCAGGCATGGTGTGAGTCTTAAAAATACTTTGATTGTCAAGATTATTTCAATATCAAAGAATCAAGCAATCCATAGTAGCCTCATATTTGGTTTCTTTAGAACATAATGGTTTGGATGATAGAGTGAAACAAAATTCGGAATGGAAGAAACATTTTCAACTAATTTGCTGCTTAAGCTTTTAATGCGCCATGGAAAGGCAATTTTGGTGAGTTTGCAAGAAATTTTTTAGCAATTGTCTTTCTTACATCACATCAGTTATCTAAATTGCATTTTTTTTTCACCTATCAGTTTTAATGGCTTTCTGAATTTTTTAGGGAACCAATTTAGTCTTTTTTATTTTTATTTCAAATCTTGCTTACTATTGGGAATCTTCTTGAGTACCTTCTATTATGACAATTCTTTGTTATTCAGAGTTTTGTATTTCATTTCATTTATGCCTTGATGGTGGTTACATTTATCAATGCCTTCATTTCAAAAGTTGCAAAGAAATTGAATAAGCACGACACAAATAATTTTGAGCTTGAAACTCAATAAGCATATAGAACATAATAGAATGAGGCTTTAAGAGCTCCTTCAAAATACACATAATGATATTGAATATAAACACGAAACGAGATTGTATCGCTTAGAAGAAGAAGATCTTAATTACAATCACTACTAAGAGAGCAATTGCAATTTTACAATGAAATATTAAAGATTCATAACGGTTGTTCCTTCTAGCATCTTCACGGTTCCTTATAATCAACTCCTCAATGAGTACTCAAGCATGCTATTCAAATCAAATGCACGCTCAATTTCATCGCCCATTTAAAGAAATTACAATCAAACTCAATTTGGGACATCGATAAAATCTTCGTCCACAATTCTCACCATGATGGGTTGTGAAAACCGAACACAATAGATTGCATCGACAATAAATTTTCTGATTTGTAATTCCTTTGGACACCGACGAGTTACTTGAGCTCATTTATGAATATTACCCTGTTGAATTTAATAAGAGAAGCCAATTAAAAATACTTCATATTTCAATACATGTGTTTTAAAAAATTTGTTCGGGGAATCATAATAAAATTGTGTACTAAAGATTCTTCAATACGATTCTTCTTTCCAAGATCTTAGAACCAAGCTAGAATATATATATATGTATGGAATTCACAAATCAGCAAGCCAAAACGACATCATATTTTCAACCAAATACACAGATTTCCAAATAATGAGCAACAGAAAAGAATCGAAGTTGTTGTTTTCAACAATCAAGAAGAAGAATCCAACATACTTTGTAAAAATCAGAAAATTCTTTACCAAAAATCAATTTATGAAGTATTAAGAAACCAGATAGATTATTAAACAAAAAAAATCATTGATTAGATACATAGATCTACTTTGTTGAATATACCTGCCTCTCCTCTTGCCCTAGGACAATACCGAAGAAACTAACACGTATAGACACAAATCTTAAATGAAGTTTAATAGAGAAAGAGAATGAATGGCGACCGCACCTTCAAGCTGGGTTTGTCACGTGATCAAAGAAGGGAGAGTAACTGTGGAGGTTGGACTACGAGCATGAATCTTGTGGAGGTTGGACCGCATGAAAGCACGATGTTAACGAAGGGGAGACGGCGTCCACTTGGAGGAAGATGAGTAGAGTGATGTCGACCTCAAACCCTCTCGAAAATCCATTGTTGAAAGAAGGAGCGACAGCTTTTACGGATCCCTAAACAGAATAAGTTGTTTCATTAAGGCCACCCGTATGACAATTTTGAGAGATTTGAAATTTTAAAGTGGAATTTTAGTAATATTTAAGTTTAAGGTGTTAAATATGAAAATTGAATAGTTTACCATGGTACATATGTAAATCCCCTTTTTTAAGATAAATTATTTTTTTCTTTTAACAATATATTTGATTTATATTTTTTGGAATATTCTTTTAAAAAAAAATAAATAAATCAATATATTTTTTAATAATAATGAAAATAACTTTTAAGTGTTTTATAGATTTTGCTTATATAAATAAAAATTACTATAACACTATTTACTGACTTTGTTATTAGTTATCATCATAATCGGTTATGTTGTCATCTATTAGCCGTTATCTTAGACCACCAATTATCTCCGCTAGTCAAACTTATGACCTTAAAAAATATTCATTAAAAATAGAAATAAAACTAACTTAAGACATCAAATAAATGTTTATTCCATATCCATATATAAATAAATTAAAATTTAAAAATTATTCCAAAGAAATTTTGAAATATTTGACAGACGAATGCGAGAAATTCAAATGTTAAATGTATATTAACAATAAAAAAAATCTCTTTCCTTTATGTCGCTTCCAAATATAAAGCTTTTACTTCCCATCTATCATTAAGGTATCTTTTTTATAGAATGTGCTGAAAAATTATTAATAAAATCTATAGGCCCTTAATTGTTAGTCAACCAAATTAAAAAAAAAAAAATTATGTCTATTTGACTACTGCTTCCCAATGATCTTTTTCTTCTAAGGCTCCATTTGGGGCAGGGTGGTGTAATGCCATTTGGAATATTACGTTAATGATTATTTTTGAGAATTTTGAGTTAAAAAAAATTATACTTTTCAACTTAATTTAACTAAATACAAGAATGTCAGAAAATTATAATTTAATTTTATAAAATATATATCATATTCAAACAACTTCAAACAACTTCTTTTATAACATGTTATCATTACTTTTTCATATAACTTCAACCGTCCAAAATAGACTCTAAATCTTAAACATACTTGTGCCTAAATTGTGGTGTCAAGATTTTAGAAAAAAATATCAACTCAAGTTAAATTATTTTAAAAAATAATAATTAAAATAACTGGTTTAAATCATAAACATTTATATTATTGACTTGTATTTATAAAACTTAATTTATGTATTAAAAATAAATCTGACAATCATGTACATCATCCTCCTTTCTTCACCAAAAGCTACTTAGTAACAAGGATCACATGAGGACCTAGAGAAACTTGTCTTTTGAATGAGACAGACCACGTAACCACTTGAGCCATAGAAATTAACTTATATAAAGCATAAACACAACTGCGTGATCCTCAATATTTAAGAAAACAAGAATGTCACGGATTAGAGTACAACAAACTTGTTAAGTTACAGAAAAGGGTGCTTGATTGGCAAAGGAATATTCTAGCCATCCAAATTTTTCTTAATAAATTTAGAACACTTGATCTACAAAATAATCACCATTAACCGCTTTAGTAGCTCACTATAGAACTAGGCCTGATCATCCATCCAAAGCTTCAAAAAAAAAAGGTAGAATTTTTTCATTCTACGTCCAACTAGCTCGAGATGCTATCTTCGAGCCAAATTGCAAATTCGAGACTCAAGATAAGAAAATTATACAAGTCATGAGCTAGATTGTGAAGGTGAGAGCAAGAAATGATCTTACGTAAAGCTGAAAGTCGGTGGCGGTCGACCTATGTCATCAAGGCTTGGGAAACCATAAGCTTAAGATCTTTCAAGTCTCTTTACCACGAAGCATGCCCGGTAGTTAAGTTGCAAGGATGATTCTTCTAAGGGAGGAAAGTGTTCGAGCACTTCATGCCAAAGCAATGACTCATCTATAAGTCGAGGATATGGTTCCTCATGGCTTCATTCACCCAAGATGCAGAGTGGATCCCATATCTTCATCTTCGATTAACAATGGGCGATGTTGATGGAGGTAATTCAACCGGTGGAGCTTGTTCTTCCGAAATGGGATTAGATTAGTGTGTCATAACATTTCTCCCCTTCGTAAGACATCAATATGTAATTCAAGGATCTTTTTAATATTGTTTTAATTTAGCCTAGTTTTGTTTTGACTTTTTTTTCCTTTTACTTTTTAATTTCAAAGAAAGAGACATGATTGATATGTTACATGAAAACACAATTTCTTATGGAGCTATAAACAAATCATCATTTTTGAAACAATGGGACAAGTTCATCCAAAAACATGCCCTTCACTTGATTTCCAATTTCAGAATAGTAAAAGAAAAATGATTCCAAGAAAAACAAGAAAAGCCTTTTTCAATTGCAAAAGAATCCCAACTTTCTCACAATGCACAATTCATGATTTATGTACGCTTCAACCCTTACAACCGAGTATTTATGTCGCCATGTATGGATTAGTACAAGTGAAGACAAGCCTAAAATAGTCCATGAACAATTTTAATACGAGCAAGATGTACATTTTGGAAACCAAATGTGAAAATCTTAAAAAGAAAAGAAAGATAATGAAGTAACTAAAATATACCGAACTTCCAAGAGAAGAGGAGCATGCTCATCCTTCATATGAAGAATTGTAGAGTTTTATTAGTTCTTGAACACTGCTCAATCTCATTACCATCCATTTGCTTTGTTTGAGATTGAGACTGTTCAAGAAAAGTCGAGTGTTTTAAAAATATTTTTATTTGTGTTCTTTAAGTGTCCCCATCTAATCCTAGGATAAAAATTTGATTTATTTTTCCTCTTACAATCTTTCATCTTAAAATCTAAAACTAACAATCGATGTTAGATACTTAAACTTTCACTTGGAATGACCTTACAATCTTTACAATTTAAACGATCTATTTTTCTGATTAGAAAATAATCAATCAAGCTTAGATTCATTTTTTTATAAGTACTAATATGTTCATCTCTTAAATAAACTATTAGCAAACAAAATCATAAGCTATGGTAAAATCTAATATAGTCCTACCTTCTTCATTAGCACTCCAAATCCATAACCACCATGAAACTTTTAAAATCTTCTACCACTCCACCAACATGTCCATTTAAATCTCCAATAAATTTTTTCTTTAAGAGGTATCTTTAGTATTAATCCTCTTCATTCCAAAATTTTTCTTTTGAGCTTACATCCAAACCTACTTATACATATTGATAATCTTAGTATCAACAATAATCTTTAAAGTTATAATTCTATCTCCATATCTATTAATATTTATAACATTATCCTTCAAACTTTTATCTATAATCACACCTATACCATTTCTAGTTCGACTTCTACCAATACCAAAGTTTAAAACCTAAACTATCAATCTCCCAACCCATTTTCTTGAAAACATAAAATATTTATTTTCTATGAACCATAATATCTATTAATTCCATTAATTTACTTATAAGAGTACCTATATTTCAAGTTCCTAATTTAATTCTAGTTTCATGCATTAACTTCTTTGTTCGTATTCATCCATAATATGGAAACCCTTGCTTATTTAACATTGCACTCGGCCAATGCACGCATTTTTCATCAGATTCAAGTCATACCTAGCATTAACATAATGATTTAAAGGACTCATGTCATGATTATTTCAACAAGTTTTACGCTAGTCGACTATACCCAACCCTCCACTTTTCACATTCGGACATGGGACAATGGTAGTGTTATTTAGAACTTGAATAAGATCGATAAAATTATATGGTCATTTTCATTATAATTATAGGAAGAGTAATAAATTTCTCTTTAATTATAACATTCATAACTTTCTCAATAAATTTAGCATTGCCTGTCTTGAAAAAAATATTTATTTCAAGAGTCATAAAACATAAAACCCTTCGACCTTTCTGAGTATCCAACAAAATAGCAGCTAATAGTTCTTGAGTCCAACTTTTTTTCATTAGGCTTATATGGCCTAACTCATGGACATCCCACATGAAGATGCCTAATACTAGGCTTCTTCCCAATCCATAATTTATATGTGGTTTTAGCTATTGCTTTGGTTCTAACTCTATTAAGGATGTAAATTATAGTATTTAAGCCTTCTCCCAAAGTGATTTTGGTAAGAAAAATGATTTATCATACTTCTAACCATATCCATAAGGGTTTGATTTCCTCGCCTACACCATTTTGATTTGGAGTCCCTAGCATGGTGTATTGAGGAATGATGTCACATTCTGCTAAATATTTGACAAAAGGGCTTGGATGTTGTTCACCTAATCCATCATATATGTCATAATATTCACCACCACGATCAGATTTAATAGCTTTTATTTTCTTTCCAAGTTGATTTTCAAATTCAAATTTTAAAATTTTGAATATGTCTAGTGGATCGTAACTTTTCATAAATCAAGTATAAGTATCCATAACGAGACTAATCGCCTATGAAAGTAATAAAATACTGATCATTCCAAGTAGCTGGGGAATGGATCATAAATATCAATATGAATTAATTCCAAGACGCTTAAACTCCTATTAGCATAAATTTTCTTGATATTTGTTCATTTTCCTTGATATATTCTATACATAGTTTATTATCTAAAAAATCAAGAGAATTAAGAATTCCTTCTCACACAAGTCTTTCAGCTTTGTTTAGAAATATGTCCTAAATACTTGTGTCATACATATATGAATTCTCATTCATTAATTTTCGCTTTATACCAAAATTACTTACATGCTAGGTTTCATTAATTGTGAAGCAAAATATCTAATTTATATAGATTATCAATTGAAGAATCAGTACCAATAATATTTAAATACTGAAAGAGACTAAATTTTTCATTTTCAAATGAACAAGAATAACCAAATTTTTCCAAACAAGAAATATAAATAAAGTTTCGTCTAAACGACTGTACATAAAAAGTCTCATACAAATTCAAAATACAACCGATTATATATGTAATATATATAAGTATATTGCTTCAAGCTTTTATTGTCATTTCCCACATAGATGAATCTTTTGTATCAATTGACATTCATCTCCTAAGACAACCCTGCATAGTCACACTTATGTGAGTAGTTGCACATGTATCTATCCACCAAGTATGATTTGGTGATAGGAATAAATTAATTTCATAATAAACAAAGTTGAGAAGTTTATTCTTTTACACCAATTTGCATACTTGGGACAATCCTTCTTCACATAACTAGCCTTCTTGTAAAGAAATAAGTAATAACATTACTTATTTTTGTTGCACCTTATGTTGTGAAATCTCTTTGTCTGCAGCTCCTTTACATTTATAAATCATTTTCTTTTAGTAACAATGTCACAGAGAAAGTAGCTAAGTGAGTACTTTCTATTTTATCATATTTCAATCATTCTTCCTCTTGCACACATTGAGCAATGAGCTCATTAAGAGTCCATTTTTCCTTCTGAGTATTATAACTTGTCTTAAAATGAATAAATTGTATAGGAAGAGAGATCAAAACTAAGTGCACAAGAATGTCATCAGACATCTCTAATTTTAGTGCTCTCAATCTAGTGACAAAATTAGGCATCTCGATAATATACTCCCTTATGTTTCCATTGTCTTTATACCTTATACCACATTGAAACAAGTTTATTAAAAATATACTCGCTTTTATTTAAGTAATGAAATGGTCCGCTTTTGGCTTTTTAGTATATTCTTCTTCAGGCATTGCACCTCTTATGATTTATGGAATGGAATGCCTCATGATCATAAGACTCATGCGTTATGTGAGCTAAAAATTTGCCAATCGACAAATATTGAATTGAAGAGAGTATGATTTGAGGTGTCGGTGTAATTTTCAGAAGGCAGATGGAATAGTGGATAAGACACTACCCAAAGATTTCACCCTCATTTGGTGAGGACTTAAGATATGGTTCCTCTTTCCTATAGCAAGACCCTATAGTTTATTATCCCTCTCAAAGCTAAGAGAGAACTTTCGATTACTAGTTATTAGATCGCTAAATGCGTAGTGTATAGTAGCAGTGTGTAAAGTTTTAGAAATTTCATTTAGAATTTATGAAATTCATCATCATTACTTAGAGCGGATGGTTGGGGAATGAGCGCGCGATCTAGATCCCATGGTTCATCCATCATCTCGGCCGCGGTCTCTAGTCTACTGAGGAGGTAGTCGACAACGAAGGATTTTATCAACACATGAGTTACATCGTCCAAGAAATCCTTGTAGACCTGGGGTGGTGTTTATCTAAGGAGATAAACTTAAGCATACCTTAACTGACAGAGGGGTGTTTGCCCTATCAAGTATACCCTATGATTCACAACTCAAAGGGCAGAGCCATTAGGGAGTATACGGGTTATGATCATGATCGTAATATAATGGAACCTTAATGGCCAAGTCACTTGATCAGGACTATGGTCGAATCGCATCATCTGGACCCCACCAGCCGCAATGAGGACACGCCGCCTACTAGTAAGAGATTGATTGTGTGAACATAAAAAAAAATTTGGCTTAACATTAACTCCTTTGTGAGCTAGAGTTTTCTTAATTTGTCACCACAAGGTGGATAGATTGAGTTTTGTTTTAAGATTTTAATGATAGAGTTTTATTTAAATAATTTTTTTTTATATTGACACTCAATTTGAGTTAATTTGATTTAAAAATAGAATCACATTTTGATGGAAGTATCCCTCAAGTAATCGCTTCATCTATTGAACCTACCACCAAGCAGGAGGACATGGGCCATGTCCCATGCAAGAGATTGAGAGTGAACATAGCAGTAAAACTTTACTTGACATTGGCTTGTGAGCTAGAGTTTTCTTAATTTTTCATCTCCGGAAGGTGGATAGATTGGATTTTGTTTTAAGCTTTTAATGATAGAATTATATTTAAATAATTTTTTTTTAAAATTGACACTCAATTTGAGTTATTTTAATTTGAAAATAGAATCACATTTTGATAAAATATCCTCCATTGAAATCACCATTCAACATCATCATTGGGATAGTTAATTGATTGATTGAATATATTTGAATACTTTAGATCCGACAACTCGTTAGATCCTAAGAGAATCAAATCTATTATCACATGATAGAATTAACTTCTTATATATTTTAATAAGTTAAATTTTTTATAATAGATTTTAAATTTTGTTAATCCTAAGACTAAACCAGAAGCAACCCGAAAGATCCTCAAATATTTGAATTTAAGCACTCGCAGTGTGGGGCCCATGTGTGTATTTAATAATTCAGATAATTTTATGTTTGAATTATGAGATTAATTTTGTATTTATTTAATCTCAACTTAACCTGCGCAGCCTTTTCATACATTAAAATTTACACTTTAAATCTCTATGTCCGAGCACATGCAAATATTTATGACTTAAATAATTTCATCTAATTAATGAAATCACTGACATTAAAAATCATAATTAGAATGAAATTTCTTTTATTTTTGGATTGAAGGAAAGTTCCATCATTCGTGCAGCATTTAATTTCGTGTCGCATTATGTCTGCTTGTACAAAGAATTGCAGATCCAATGATGATATGTATTATTAAATTTTATAATTCTTAGATATTATTTGGCTTGTAGTCTTTTAAGCTTGCTTGCCTCACCTAATTTCAATCAAAGTTTGTTTAATTTTGAAAAGTTAACAAGTGGAGAACTTACTTTACCGCTTCAATTTAATCCATAGAAAATTGCAATTTAAAGCTTGTGAGTTTAATATTAGCCTCCCCAAATTTTACTTGCATTTTAAATAAGTATTCTATTATTTCAAAAATTTTCTTTAAGTGCTCTCATTCTATTTCTCTTTGATTTAACATTTATCTTCATATTTATCGTATATCTTTTTGTTTAACTTAAGTTTAGATATTTCCATTTGAATTTGTTTAAGTCTTGAAAATTTAACGAAATTGCAATATTTCGACAAGATTACATCATCCTGAGATCAGAACTATTTTGGCCTACCCGCCACTCGATGATCATGACGATTGGTGTTTAAAGCACATCTCCGGTTTCAATCCCGATGAGCATAACGAGGCATTCAATCACCGCATAAAAGCAAATATATATACAAATATTCTTCTCCTTTTTTAAGTCCCAAATTTAGTCAAAATTTGGACAACATTTCAACATAAGATGAAAACATCTAACGATTTTGGCTTAATCGATCGATAAGAAGAGTGGTGTCTTCGGACACCACAAATTAATTTTCATCATCACGCACTAATGAGCATGACAAGGCCTCAAAACCTCAGAAAAAAAGGAGCAAGCATAAAAGAATGTGAGATCATTTGTAGTAGTTGACATAGAATGCATTCCTATGGGGCATAATGTTGTAGCTAAGCAAGGATCCTCTTTAAAGATGTTCACAAAAGTATTCACTACAATTAGATTGGATGTTAATGTGACTGAAACCATTCAAAAGTAGATGGCTGCTTAGCATTCACTTCCTCCTGAATTACACTCTCCAATGGAGCACATAGCCAGGTCAAGCTTCAGAAGAGGGTTCTTTAATGTTGAACTTGAAATTAGTCGAATGCTTATTCTGGTTCAAGAGAACAACAACGAGTTGTGATATATAGTGCCCTGCATAGCTCTCTCTCGTGAGAAACAAGTCCCGAGTTTTGAACTCAGGGAACTTTTCAAGCCATCGCATCAGGAATATAAGCATGTCATTTGCAGTAGAGGCATCTCCGCATGTGTAATCAGAAGTTCTTTTGACTAAGACCATCCAACTCCAACAGGAGATTTAACAAATAGTGGGTTCGATACTTTATTCCATGAATGCTTGTTTATCCGGAGACCTCTTCCATCACCTCTTGGGTAAAATGGTCCCAGTTCAATGAAGGCACCACCTCCGATTGAAGGGCATCCAGGACCTCCATTAAGCCAAAGAGTGAGAGGCTTCTTGCTTCTTTTCAGCCTCAGCAAAGTAGTAGAAGAGACTCTTCCCAGCCTCGTCATCCACATCAACATAGCCTGCAAACTGCATGAAATCTACCTTGGGCTGTCCTGGAAGTTCCACCCCCAAATCCTCTGCCGGACGTCCCTTTACTCCACTCTTCTCCGTCATTTAAGCGCTAAGAACAGTAACAATCAAAACTTGCCACCCTTGTGATTGAATGGGAGTAGGTTCAACAAACCCAGCTTTAACAATTTCTTGCATAACATAATCAAGAAAACCAGCATCCTGGAAGTCCTTAACGGGCCTCGGAACATCCGACCCTTCACCGTGATTTCCCTCTTACGACGATATTCCTTGACCTCGGCCTCGGTCATCGAAGCCACTGCAAAAGACTCTTTATAGAAGTTCTTCTCGAACGGCACCAAGCCATCCAAATCCGCCACTCCATCAGCCTCTTTCACGCTAAAATACTTATAGCTCCTGCCATGGCTCAAAAGGCCTCCGTCACTATAGCCCACATCGCTTCTCCGGTCGCGGTAGGAGGTGGGGTCTTCGACGCGGCTGTCATGGCGGCTCATGACGGTCACTTCTTCGCCGGTCAGACGAAACGAACGGGGATTGTTCAATTATTTCTGTGTGTCCGACGGGGTGGACGGGAAGAGCGAGTCGGTTTGCGTCTAGCAAGAGACTAGCAAGAGAGAGAGAGAGAGAGAGAGAGAGGGAATAGAGGATAGTGCCCTTGCGGTTGATGAGAAACTGAATGAAATTATGAATGGGGGAGCAGTTTTTTTTTTTTTTTTTTGAGAAATCGAGAGAGGGAGCAATTATTATTATTATTATTATTATTTTTTCCGGTTAAGAAAAGAGCGGAGGGAACGGTTGCTCCTTCGCGGTTCCTCAACCGAATTATACCGAACGATTATTTATTTGAAGGAGGCCGAATGAGCGAAGCAATGAACCCAATCCAGGGAGTGAGCTGGAATAGAAAAGGTGGCTTTCAATTTTTCTTCTTTTTTTTTTTTTAATATATATATCTATACTTATAATACATATATATATATATATAAATATATATATATATATATATATATATATATATATATATATATATATATATATATATATATATATATATATATATATATATATATTTATATATATATAAATATATTTACACATAACTATTTTTTTCTTTCCCTTCTTTTTTTTTATTCCCAAAAAATGGGATATCAAAGAGGGTCAACAGTTTAGAACGTCATTTTTCAAAATTAGTCATTCAATAATATTTTCTACAAAGAAGGGTCTAAGTCATTCACGAATTACGATTCATATACCGTTAACTACATGATGATTCTTTTCATTTCTTAAAGTTAGTATCATTAAGCACTAAAATATTATTCAAATTAGCAGATATAGAAAAAATATTAATTAAAATGGACAAAAATAATCATAATTAATAATATTGTCATTTTCTTATGCATATATAATATAAAATAAAATATCAACAAAATAAATGCTTGAAATAAAATATTTAATAAAATTGGCATATATAAAATACATAACACAACATTATAATTTAATATTTGAACATAAATAATAATTTATAAATGATGCTCTTAAAATTATAATGATAAATATTGATAATAAATTGTGTCAACGCATGTATATCTATGGATCAACATATTATATGCATGATTAATAGAAATTTATCACATATTTGTAACTCCACAAATCTTGCTAAAAAAATAATCTTCTTTTGAGCAATATTTTTTTACTTAGATTTAAATATAATCTTATATAATATTCATATATTTCAAAAATAAATAAATTGATATAATAAAATTCACTTTGATGATATAATATTTTAATTTAAATTATTTTGAAATAATAAATATTAACTGTAATATTTCAACAAATATTTCAATTTCTATTATCGAAATCCATTTGATATCACACAACAAATTTTAACAACTATTTTAATTGATACAAATTTGAAATATTTGATAACAATATAAACTTTAGTTAAGTGTTTTAGTCAAAATAATATATATATATATATATATATATATATATATATATATAAAGTAATTAATTGAAGTTAGGTGCTATATATATATATTCGGTGAAAACAAAAGAATACATAATATTATAACTAATTAAATATGTGCATTTTCAATTTCACATTATATAGTACCGTTAATTATATAATGGAATTAAAAATGTTTACAAAATGTTAAAATAACTATTATATTTACTTAACAAATATTACGTTGGAATTAATTGCACAAACCAATTAAATGTAAAACATTTCAGATTAACAAAGATATGAAAACAAATGAATATGAAACGTTTATAATGTTTATAATATGTTATAATTCATAACAACCCGTCACCCTTCCACTAACGTGTTCCGAGGAAACGCGTGCATTCCAATCTCCTCTTAAGATAAAACTACTGAGTAACACGAACTTCTCATCCTCATCCCGGCTCGACTAACCTCCTAAGCACCGTTAGATCCCACATCCCCTTTGGATTACACTACCTTATAAATATACATACACATTGCACAAAGTTGGTGTGTAAGATACGTAAATACTTTCCTCCGCCTCTATTGCAATTACGCTCCATATCTTCTCAATCCTTCGTGAGTAGCTTATTCCCTTCTCGCCTCTTGCTTATTCTCCGCTCTTCATGGTATCGAGGAAAAAAAATGTCGAATCCTGTTCTTGCTCGTAACAATGGACACACACAAGAAGAAAACTTCACCACGCTAACCATATCCTATCCCCTAAAGTTTCTCATAGGAACTATGAAGTCCAGAGCAATACTACCCTCACATGACAACTATGCCATATGAGCTCACAAATTCACAAGCTATTCAAAGCAAATGGATTCATCGCCTTCCTAGAAGGTACCACCCCATGTCCCACCAAATACTCTCGGATACCAACAACCTCAACCCAATCCTAACATTACGTGGCAACTAATTGACCAAAACCTTTCAACGCTCTCTACCATCTAACCATCAATTTGTCCTACGTTTAACCTAGATACCGCATCCGGACCACCTTAGAAAGAGACTACAACGAGTAATCCAACTCAAAAACGAACTTCATCACATCTCCCTTCGTGATAAAACGATGACCCAATATCTCGCAAAAATCAAATCTCTCGTCGACCAAATCTCAGCTGCCGGCTCCAACTTAGACCCCGAAGACATTATTCTCTATACCTTAAATGGCTTACCACCAACCTATTTTAAAATGCGAGATCCGATCATCCCATTAACATCGACGATCTCTACTCACTCTATACAACAACAACAACAACAACAAGCCTTAATCCCACTAGGTCCGCATGAATCCTTCGCCTCCATTGTGTCCTATTATGTGTCAAATTCTCATTTAATTCTAGTATACTAAGATCATTTTTTATACATCTTAACCAAGTCTTTTAGGTCTACCTCTACCTTTCTTAACATAAGGCAAATCTAATGCATCTACTCTCCTAATTGGTCATCGACGGCCAAACCATCTAAGGTGACTCTCCCTAATCGAGCTACTCCAACTTTTTCCAACATACTCATTTTGCATTCTATCTCTAAGAGTAAAGCCACTCATCCACGAGCATCCTCATCTCTATAACACTTAACTTAGTCATATTCTTTTATTGGCCAACATTCTCGCACTATAAATCATTGCGGTTCACCACCATCTTATAAAATTTTCCTTAAGTTTAAGTGGAACTTTTCTATCACATAATAGGCCGATGCATTCCTCCACTTCAACCATCCAACTTGAATTCTACTAATAACATCTCCATCTATTTCACCATCATTTTGAACAATAGAACCTAAATATCTAAATCGCCACTCTTATTAATGACTTGATCACCTAAAGTCACAACACTACCACTAAAACTTCTAAAATTACACTCCATATATTCGCTTTAGATCTACTTAAACGAAAACCTTTAGACACTAAAGTTGACCTCCATAATTCAAGTTTCTCTTGGACTCCTCTATTCTTATCAACAAGAAGAATGTCAAAGCATACACCAAGGTACATCTTCTTGTAAATGCATCCATAACTAAAGTAAAAAGATAAGGGCTTAATGTTGATCCTTGATGTAATCCAACTAGGAAAATATTTTGTCAATCCTCCTTGTGTTTGGACACAAGTAATTATACATATCCTTAATGACTTGAATATAACCAATATTAACTCCTTTCGCTCTTAGAACTCTCCAAAGAATATCTCTTGAGACTTTATCATAAGCTTTCTAAATCAATAAATATCATATGTAGATCCTTCTTACTTTCTATGCTTCTCCATCAAACCTCTTAACAAATGTATAGCATCCATAGTAGATCTACTTGGCATGAAACCAAACTGACAGTGAGAAACTTCTATATCACATCGTAACCTATGCTCACTTACTCTCCCATAATTTTAATGTATGACACATTAACTTAATTCTTCTATAATTTGCGCACTCTTGTGCATCACCTTTATTCTTAAATATAGGAACCAACAAACTCTTTCTCCACCTATGACATCTCTTTTTTATTAGTCTTTAAAATAACATTAAAAAGATTTGTAAGCCAAGAAATTCCTTGATCTCCTAAACATTTTCACACTTCTATTGGAATATTATCCCATCTTTTCCACATTTCATTTTCTTTAAAGCTTCACTAACTTCATATTTACTAATACGATAAAATGAAATTCTCTATTTTATTTAGGGAAAGTTGCTAAAATCAATCATACTTTCGATCCTTCATTGAAAAGTTTATCAAAATACCCATCCACCTATTTTCAATATCTTTTCTAAGAAAAGCACTTTATTATTTTCATCCTTAATACCCTCACTTGAACTATGTCTTTACTTCTCCTATCTCTTTAGTTGGCTAACTTATACATACATCTTTCACCTTCTTTGATATCTAATCTATTGTATAAATCACTAAAAGCTAATTTTTTTGCATCACATATTGCTTTCTTAGAATCTCTACGGGTCACTTTATATCTTTCCCAATTCTCCGAGTTTTTACATCTAAATCAAGTTTTATAACAATGCTTCTTATTTCTTATCTTTTCTTGCACTCGACTCCACCAAGAACTATTCTTATTAAAGAAGTTTTTCTTTTGATTCTCCAAGCACATCTTTAGCAACTTGCTTAATTTCACTTGATATTTTTTTCCCACATAACGTTAGCTTCCTTATGAACATCCCAAATTCTAATTTCTTGTAGCTTGTTCTTAAAATATATTTTTATTTGTGTTTTTAAGTGTCCCCATCTAATCCTAGGACAATAATTTAATTTATTTTTTCTCTTACAACCTTTCATCTTAAAATCTAAAACTAATAGTCAATGTTGGGTACTTAAAATTTCACTTGGAATGACCTTACAATCATTACAATCTAAACGATCTATTTTTCTTATAAAAATAATCAACTGTTTTACTAGATCCATTTTATAAGTAATAATATGTTCATCTCTTTTCTTAAATAAAATATTAGCAACTATAAAATCATAAGCTAAGGCAAAATCTAATATAGTTATACCTTCTTTATTAGTCACTCCAAATCCATAACCACCATGAATACTTTTAAAATCTTCTACCACTCTACCAACATGTCCATTTAAATCTCCCAATAAATACTTTTCTTCAAGAGGTATCTTTTGTATTAATCCCTCTAATTCATTCCACAATTTTTCTTTTGAGCTTACCTCCAAGCCTTGAGGAGCAGCATAGACATTTATAACATTGATAATCTTAGTATCAACAATAATCTTTAAAGCTATAATTCTATCTCCACATCTATTAATACTTATAACATTATCCTTCAAACTTTTATCTATAATAACACCTACACCATTTCTAGTTCGACTTTTACCTGAATACCAAAGTTTAAAACCTAAACTATCAATCTCCTTGGCCTTCTCACCAATCCATTTAGTTTCTTGAACACATAATATATTTATCTTTCTATGAACCATAATATCTATTAATTCCATTAATTTACTAAGAGTACCTATATTCCAAGATCCTAACTTCTTTACCCACATCCGCCATAATGTAGAACTCTTATTTAACACTACACCGGCCATGTACGGCTTTCTAGCATATTTTTCATCAGATTCAAGGCCGCTTCTATAGCATTAATTCCATTATGTAGCTAAGAAATCAACATTTCCACCGATCATTTAAAAAAAGAACTTACTCCTCTATAATCGCGCTCTCCAACTCACTCGAGGCAAATTGAAATCACACCACAAAGGTTAAGGCAAACATCATCACAATCCTCTCCCAAAATCGATCGCCGACCAAAGGCTATTATCGTGTGAGCTACCCGTTGTCAAATATGCAACAAACCCGGTCACTCACTGCGCCGCATACCACACCACCTATCCTTCTAAAACCCCTATGCACTAAGTCGACATTACCCAAAGATCACAAAGGCTATAATATGAAACGCTTAAAATGAAATGTTTAAAACTGGATGGCCAACATTTATAAATGATATAATATGAAACGTTTAAGAAACAATTAATTACTCGTGAATTGACGAAAATACAGAATTTATTTTACGTAATTTAATAATAAAATAATAATTATAAGCATTAATCATAATCTTACAAAATTCTCAAAATTAAAAGAAAATTGAAAGATGAAGCATGCTTGAATCAAATTCATATGACCAAATATGAATTTTATTTTCAAATTAAAATCATAATGGCAAGAATAAACATATTAATCATATAAACAAAAAAATTGAAATTGTAATAAAAATATAAAGTAAATTTTAGCTATATTATTTTACTCAAAATCAACAATAGAAAAGTCATCTAAAGAATATCGATACTTCATGCATATGACCAAAATTATTTGTTAAAAAATTTTAAATCATGTACTTTGATATAAAATTTTCAAATAATCAATACAAAAGATTAAGAAGAAAAGTCATTTCTCCATGATTCAACATAATAATCGCTCTGATATCACTTGTTAAAAAATATATGAAGATAAAATAAATTTATCTTGCCCGGATCTTATGTCAAATCATCAAGAAGATTTGTCGGAAGCTTAATCCATGGAAGAGCTAATGCGGGATTTGAGACTTCTACTTCTAAAAGAGTGTTCTTTAAAGAGAGAGAGCTTTCTTTTCACTAAAGATGAGATATGAGAAAAGTAAGAACCAACCTCTAGAATGAGGATCATGACCTTATTTATACTTGAGTATATCTCATTTTATAAAATAAAATAAAATATCTGGTCTCTACACATTATAATTCCATAAAAATTATTAAAATATCTCAAAAGCCTAAAATTAATTAATCTTTATTTGATCACAAAATTAATAAATTTAAAAATAAGATAATACATAATATATAATTAAATTCATATAAGTCCCCATCTAAAATTTCGAGCACTATTTGCCTCACTTTTGGGTAGTGACATAGTTTTACAAGTATGTTAAGTTCTAACTATTTTAAAATTTGATGTTCCATTTTATGTCCAGCATAGATTTTAAATGTCAAAGCGCTCTTTCCTCTAATTATAAAAGAGACTTAGGGTGAATGGATGGATAATACAAATTAAATAAATGTCCCTTGCATTT